>JAJOOR010019572.1:0-25123 GCA_036250505.1 Solanum acaule | reverse complement strand
AGAAAAATAATAATTTTATTAGGTACTTAAAAATCATAAAAGAACAAACAAAGAAATTAAAATTTAGTAAAAATTAGGTAGATTTGGATATGACTCACATTTTAGCTCAACATAATCCAAATAAATTTGAAGTTGGACAACGATTCACCTATTTATTAATTCAATCTATTTTACCCGTCTAAATTCAATTCAGCTCATCGATTTGACACCCTTTAACCCAGAACATTTTAACGACTCTACTTTTGAATAGGTTCTTTGAAGGGTTGTCCATTGAGAGAAATATATGCAAATATTAATTAAAAAAAAAAGAGGAGAAATGAATATATATCAACTTCATATATCAAACAAAAACAATCAACAATATTACACTTGGTATGTACAAGATGTAGCTTCTACTCTTATTAGTTCCCTTTCGAAAATAATAGATCATGATCCATAACACTTATCATTTTTTTAATCGAACGCTAAGAATTTGGTCGATGCAAGTGTATACTTAATATACAACAAGTATATACCAATTGCTTATAAGTGTATGATAATTATATAAACAACGTATATTGTATACACACTTACAATACATAGATTATATCGTGAATACAACAATAAAGAGCAACAACAACAATATAACAATAACTACTATTACTACAACAATATCTCAATCCCAAACAAGTTGGGATTGGCTAAATTTTGTTAAAAATACACAAATTATACAGTGATTATGTTGGTTAAATTTGACAAAAATAAAGATTAGGTTATTTAAAAAAATAAAAAGAAAATGTTGCCCATTATAGGTTGTTATTTGGTGTAATAATCCCATTCATATAGAAGTATTATATTTGCAAAATAGTTACGGATTTGATTATGGGCCAAATGTGTACAACAAGCCCAATCTTACTACGTGCTTTTCTATGTATTCTTGAACAAGTTGTTAATTTATTGATGTCCAATCTAATTTTATAGTATTATGATTCTATAATATATGGAGTATAAATTTAGTAACGTAAGTCACCAGGCATATATGAAAGTGAAGACTGATACTTCAGTCTATCCCCAAACGCGGAAGTTTCAAGTATCTGATTGGATCAATAGACAATATATAATACAAGGAACTAGGGAGATCAATGAGAATATTGCCTATCGTATTGGAACAAAGTGGATGAAATGGAGCCTCACATCTGGGGATCTATGCGACAAGAATGTGCCATTACCAGTTCTTAAAGGTACGTTTTACATAGTGGTTGTTAGATCAATTATAATGTACGCATGAGACTAAGTGTTGGACAGTCAAAAACTCACATGTCCAGAAAATGAAATTAATAGCGGAAATGAGGATGCTGAGACAGATGTGTGGTCTACAAAGAGAGAGATAATTAGGAAGAAAAATATTTTAGACAAGGTAGAAGTGGTCTCCGTGATGGACAAAATGAGGAAAGGGGGATTGAAATGGTTGAGGCATGCATGTGAAAAAAGATAAACAAATGCCAAGGGAGGAAGTGTGAGAGGAAGGTTGTGATGGGTCTAAGGAGAGGTAGGCTGAAGAAGTATCTTGGAGACTAGGTGATTTGACACGACCTGACACACTTGCAATTTATCAAGGACATGATCCTAGATAGAAAGACAGAGGCGGACCCACACTATGGAGAGGGGGTGCGCGTGCACCCGCTAACTTTCGAAAAAATCGTATGTATATATCATGTATATCTATTTTGAAAAACTGGTAGAAACTAGGATATAGTTAAATGTGCACCCATGAAAAGAATAGAAGTGCCTTTGTGCTACCGGTACAAGCTAGAGATACCACCCTTGATACCAGGGTTTGAATCTAACTAAAGCCTTTTTTTTATTTTTTTTATTTTGTGTTTAGCTTAGAGCTCATATTTGAGCTAAGGTTATAAGGTTATATTGGTGCACCCAAAGTCCTCAAATCCTGAGTTCGCCTCTTAAGGAAGATATGAAGGTCAAAGATTAAGATAAAAGGCTATAGTAGGTAATCGAGCATTGTCTAATCCTTCTTAGTATAGTATTACGATCACCCTACTAATGCGTTGTTTCCTTTCGTTTGGTTATCATATTTTTGCTATTGTCACCAATTATTATTTTTTATCTATTTCTTTATTTCTATATTCCCTTTTCAAATCTTCTTTGAAAACGCTTTACTTTAGGCAATGGTCTTTTGGAAATAGTCTATTTATATCTTCGAAAGATAGAGATAAAATTTGTATATACACTATTCTCTCCATACGCTACTTATGGAATTACACATGATATATTATTGTCATCATTGTTTGGTGGTAACGACTCAATTTATCCCCCTCGTATGTTCTAGTGGTGTATATAAGATAACACATTTAAAAACTTTAAAATTCTTATTTTATCATTAATGAAATGATGATTCATAGCGAAAAAAATTCTTTCTTTCTTAAACTCCGTTACTCGGTAAATCACGTCCATAAAAATTGGGAGTAATGCAGTAATGATCACTAATTTTGAACTCAAAGATGTGATAAGAATGAAGTTTTTTCCTAGTTAGGTAGCCCTAGGAAGTGGTGCAAACTTCTGTTCAAGCGCATTCCATACCTAACATGAAACTATATAAGATAAATAAAATGTTTTTCATTTTAATAGTATATAAGTACTAAAAACAGTAAAATCACAAGATTGAATATAATGTAAACAGGTGAAGTGGTTTCATTGTCTCCATACAGTAAAACACCTAATGTGCCCTAAAGTAAGATCAACTTCTCATAATCCAATTATAATATGCAAAGCACTTCCCTTAATCCCCTTACATATTTAAAAGATATTGATCATTAGGGTTGTTATATTCTTACGGGGTAAAATCAGCTCATAAAAATATTATTCGTTTAATCTTGTTTTTGATCATCGATCATTCATGACTATCAGAAAACATGGAATTAGCGACAGAGAAAATTCTGCAAATGAACAACTAAAATCTCATGTTAATCCTATTTAGCGTACAAAATATTTAAAAAAAATCTAATTAGCTATGAGTTTTTTAATGACTAATTAGCTGGAGATTATCGATAAATTATATAGCTAATTTCATATTTTCATATAGTGATTGACCCACTAATTTATTAATTTAGTCTATTTCAGCTCATAAAAAATTTGGATTGATATATAGCGAAAGATATACTTTATTTTTATTGAAAACTACAAATGTAGCGGTAACTCTGAAGAGTTGACCAAAACAAGCTATTATTTGATTCAATTCACCAAAGTAATATGAAACTTTAAAATTTTACAAAACTAGTATAAACGTTGTTGGTAGTAACGTATTAGGCTTTATTTCATTTTAAAAACATAAATGGACCAAAAATAGTTGGGAGACAGCGTTAAAGAAGATTTACGTTACTAGCAGTAATGTTTTAGGCTTAAAACGTTACCATCAGTAACGAGTCTCTGCAAATCTGCCACTTTCGAATCTTTGTACCAAATTTCGTTATTACGAAGCACGTTTTAATGATAAAACGTTACTCCTAGTAACGATTCTGTCGAATCAAATCACGTCTCCCAACTGAGAATCTTTGTACGAAATCTGACGTTAAAGTCGTTACTATGAGTCACGTTTTAAGACTAAAACATTACTCTGAGTAACGATTCTATCGAATCATGTATTAACGGGACAACTTACTCATAGATCACAAGATATATGGGAAGGAAATGTTAATATGATTCTTAATACGAGGAGAGAAGATGGAAATTTTTGGAAGCTCATAGAGATGATTCGATAGAATCGTTACTCATAGTAACGTTTTACACCTAAAACGTGACTCATAGTAACGACTTTAACGTCAGATTTCGTACAAAGATTCTCAGTTGGGAGACGTGATTTGATTCGATAGAATCGTTACTAGGAGTAACGTTTTATCATTAAAACGTGCTTCGTAATAACGAAATTTGGTACAAAGATTCGAAAGTGGCAGACTTGCAGAGACTCGTTACTGATGGTAACGTTTTAAGCCTAAAACATTACTGCTAGTAACGTAAATCTTCTTTAACGCCGTCTCCCAACTATTTTTGGTTCGTTTATTTTTTTAAAATGAAATAAAGCTAATACGTTACTACCAACAACGTTTATACTAGTTTTGTAAAATTTTAAAGTTTCATATTACTTTGGTGAATTGAATCAAATAATAGCTTGTTTTGGTCAACTCTTCCGGTAACTCTTCATAGCATAGGCGAAAGATTTTTACTAAAGGGTTCAAAATATAAAAAAATCATAAATACACGAAGAATAAAAAAAATTGGACTGATATATAGCTACAAACGTACCGATAACTCTTCATATATAGCATAACAGAGTAAAGATTTTTAGTAAATGGTTCAAAAATATAGAAAAATCATAAACACAAGAAGAATCAAAAAAAGAAATCCAATATCTATAATATATACATAACTTCTTTTTATATATAATGTAATTTTCGACTAAAAAAGAAATTTATCTGAACCCTTTTACGGTACTCTAACTCCATCCCAACCTAGGAATTAAAATACTACAAAAATATTTTTTACACTATATATCAACATACGTACGTATATTTAACTTAAATGCATATCTTTTATATGTAGATCTTATCTTTAAAATAGTATAATAAAGCATTAAAGAAAGTAAGGGAAAACGTGACTTAAACGCTATGGAGTCAACATCTAAATTAAAAGGCCTGCAATAATATTTGCGTCAATAGGCAAGTGGCTGCTAAGCTAGTAAAAGCATATACTCATTGTGTTTCTTTATTAGCTGGCGTTTTAGCTCAAAATAATTGTTACTTTAAAAATTCGATTAAGATCAAAATCGAATATCATTTTTAATGAAGATACTTTTAATCTTAGAGAAATATGCAAAATATTTAAAAGGAAAATTTAGTCTGCCTTTATTCTACTAGGATAACGCTTAGTGTAAAAATATAGTTTGTATTGATCATTTTTTTAAAATGAAAAATAAAAAGAATTATAGTGATAGCAATGGTAATAATTGAGTTCTAAATTTAATGTTTGTACATATTAAATAAATTATTAAAACAAAAATCTTATTAGGGCAAAATCTATTAGGTTTGACCAAACTCGTATGCAGGCTTCTGGCAGCTCCATCAATATATGTTTAATTTCATGAGATTTAAGCATTATTGAAAAATAATACTTATTTAGCACAAAAATATAATTGAAAATTGTTACTAATTATTGTGTCTTGAATTTTTGAAGTGATAATTATATTGAAATATTTTTTTTTATTAAAGCAATATTTATTTTAAGATAGAGGACTTATGTCAAAACCCTAGCCACAAGCCCACAACTACTTCATCTTTATTGTTCTGCATAATAATAATACTTCATACAATTAAACCTCCTCACAGACTCTCAGAGTACTGTATATATATAATTAATAATAATAATAATGGTAATAGTAAATAAATAAATAAACAGCTATGCATGAAAAAGAAAATAAACATTTAAGAAGTTACCAGAGACACAGACTGAAAAGTCATATTTTTAGGCTAAAAATAAGAACCTATTATGGAAAAGAGTTTAAATGTTAAGCATGATAAAATAAATTATGGAATAAACTCAAAAGCTAACTCGATAGTATTTTTATTCATTTAATTATATTCTCAACACGTATGGATCTTTCATGGATCAATTAGCTCATCAAAGTTATTTTTGATAATGGGTGTAAGGAGAGTCAATCTCAAAAAAATTATTTGTTCTACATTATCATATTAAAGTGTGTAACTATTTTATGTAGTTAGTTATATTTTTCTAACACTTAATAATTTAAATATTCTTAGCTAACATAGAAATTGCTTAGTAAAGTATGATATGAAAAAACAAAAAATAGAATTTGCATAAAATGAAGTAATCACTCAAGAACCCTAGCATGAAAGCACAATTGATGGACTAATTTCAATCTCCGGATCGATTAATGCAAGAACTATATATATATAATAAAAAAATGTATTACATACCTGAAAATTGTGAGTGATTTTTTGTGAATGCTAACTACTTGTGTTTTATTGCAAAAAGTATGAAGGAGCCATAGAACTCAGGATGGATAGCGCCAAATATAATTGATGAATTTATTGTACCAAAAACATAATTAAAAAGATGAATTTATTGTACCAAAAAAAATAATTAAAAAGATGAATTTATTGTACCAAAAAAAAAATTAAAAAGAAAAATTCTGAAAATCAAAAAGAAAACATCATATCATTTTCCATGGCGCTATCCCTCCTGAGCTTTACAGATCCCTCCATACTCTTTTTTTCAAGTTAATATCACTTGTATAACTACTATGATACAAAATATACAAGTATATAAACATATATATATACTCACAAAAAAAATCTTTTTGTTTGGTGGTGAAAGAAAGTAGAGTCCAAAAGTGTTTATATAGGAGGAGGAGGATGAGAAGAACTTATGGGGTGTTTTATGTTTGGGAGGGGGGGAGGGGTATTAGGGGTGGTCGTGGGGGGTGTGATTAAGATTTAAGAACATACCATAGATAATTAGTATAGTACTATATTCGTTTATTTTTATTTGTCATGTTTCGCTTTTCGAGAGTTGAGTTACTTGAACTTTGATTAATATATTAAAATGTATTTTTTTTCATTGTATCAGTGTGTGTGAAAGACTGCAATTTATAGTATTTTTCGTACAGTTTTCGAACATTTGGAGAGTTTGAAAATTGAATAAATCTAATTTAATCAAACTCCGAAAATTAATTGAATTAATTCTTGTAAAACGAAATGTGACAAATAAAAAGTAAACGGAGGGGAAACTATTCGTTTTGGAGTTTAGTAATCAAGAGTATGTTCGAATTAGTTTATAACTTATAAGTCAAAAGTCAAAGAATATTATTTTTAACCTATGATTTTGACTTATTTTTATTATTTAATTTTAAAATAAGTGCTTAGATTTTATTTTATTTTTTACTCAAATAGTATAAAATTATTATGAAATTATTTTACTTAAAAAACACCTAAAATAAGCCAGTTCAGACCTGTTCTAAAAGGCTAAAATCAGATCAAGTTTAAAGTGGTTTGAGTTTTGGAGGGACAGGGGAACTTTTTTTTTTATTGTTCTTGCAAAATAATATTTCCTTTTAACATATTGTGTTATTAAAAAATAATCGTTGACACGATAATTCAAATCCTCATCATAAAAGCATAGTAGGAAGCAGTGTTTTAAAATAAGATGATATGAAATGAAGCATTTTACTTAAATTTTAAATTAATAAAATAACATAAAAACGCAAGAAAAAAATAATCAAAATTTCCTTAAATTGCTATCAAACTACACATTTTATTTCCCTGGTAAATAATTGATAAAATTTTATCTGTATTATTTAAAATATTGTTCTTCATAATAAATACTGAATTGTTTTAAAATAGGACAATGATATAAGTCTAAATATAATTTTGAGAGACGTATATAGAACTAAGATATGAAGATCAATAATACGTTAAGATATAAATTTTAGCTTTTATCCTCACAATATTCACAATTAGTAAATATGCAATGCATGACTCATTATATGATTTACTCTCAATTTTTCTATATTTTAGATAAATTAAACTTTATCACCATTGTTTAGATTGAAAAGAAAATAATTAATAATTAAGTATGAAATTCCTGAGAAAATAATAGTTCAAATACGTTTAACCGTTATATCTTTCTTGAAGGATAAATATAAGTAAATAATTATTTTTTAACCCTTCAAATATGAAGCAAATAACTTGACCTTATTTACTTTTTTCTTAATAAAGTTGTCAATAAAATTATAGGAATATGAGTTCTGACGTAAAGTCTCCCAAACACAAAATATGTATTTGAATTTATTTTTATCTTAATAAGATATGATAATTATATGAGTTGAATGCCAAACGCCGTGTTGTTGAATGCCACTTTGTACAATATAATACAAACTAATTATCACCGATATGAGTTGTGGTGCAGTGACGAGACTGTTTCATCCTTAATCAGAGGTCTCGAGTTCGACCCCTGAGTATGGAAAAAAAATCTTGTTCAGAACGTCACCCTCAAATGGACCCTGCAATGCATGATCCGAATTTAGTCGGAGCTTTAATATGTGCTCTAATTATCAACAAGACTTTGAAAACACAAGCAATATTAAAAAAATGTAATATTAATTTATCTATTTTATAATTTAGTGATAATATTATATGTGAAGGTATACTTTTCATAAAGTAAAATGTAATTTAGTATGTATTCATTGAGTTAGTATATATTATTGAATGTCAATATATTGTAATTTTAGCTACATTTTTCACATAAATTTATACATCCCATCAAGATTATTTTGGATTCAAATGAACCTTACCATTATTTACAATTATGGTCTTTAATTGAGATACTGTCGAAGAAAATATTAAGTTGGTTTCTGTATGCCTAAGAAGCTAAGACAATCTTAATTAAAGTCAATTTAATATTTTTCTCGATATTAAATGTTATTTGATGAATCGATATCGATCGAAAAACTATCAATATAATAGTAGGGTGTGGTAATACATATTACATGAATAGTATAGTGAGTCGTACATGGTATAAAATTTTGGGTCAAAGATCACCAAATCATGGCTTTGATTGTTGTCTTTCACCATCCCAACATAACTAGTGATTTATACTTTAGATGCCCCCATTTTCTTCAAAGTAATCATAATTATTTTATTATTTTATCATATTATAAGGTCGGCAAAACACAAGTTCCATGGCTTTTCCTTTTAGTTATTTTTGTTTATAGTCATAAATATAGCTGTTGAATGATTGAGTTCGATTAAATCTGAATAGATCAAAATGGAATGAGTTTATAAATAAATAAATTATTGATTCGTTAAAAAATTATTTGGACTGAAATAGGATAAAAAGAAATGGATCAAAATTCAATCTGCGCAATAATAACTATGTTTTAAATTTGTTTATATTAATATCGAATAAAAAAAACTTTATTATCACTATATAACATATCAAAGAAAGAAAAAATTAAAAATATTTTTGACTATATAAATATTTAATTTTATGTTAGTAAGAAATCTTATTATGTAATAGCTAATTAATATATAGTGTATATACTCTTTCTAACAAGCAAAAATATACTTATATTCTCTTAGTAACCAATCATCATGCAAGACAAAAATTATTTAGTCCAAACTTTTCAGGTGAAAAAAATAAAATTCCTGATTATCATTATTTATCACATTACCAACCATTGCTTGAGATTTATTTATAACTATATTTGATAATGAATGACTTATTTGTATAAATAATAATTCGAACACTATCAATATATACCATTTAAATTCTTTTAAACAATTAAAAATATAAGTATTATGTATTCGAAAGTAGCAATGCGCATGTAGTAGAAAAACTAAATGACTTTAAGTTAACTTCAAGTAAAATATTTTTATAATATCAATGTAGTTTAATATATGATATTATGATAGGTCCAGTGGCATAGCCATATTTAGCTTAAAGTGGCCAATCAGATACACTTTGTCAAAAAAAATTATACTACATATATAGATAGTTATACAAAATATATCGTTAAAAAAATATATTTCATACGTATATATTAAATTTTGAACACCCTAAATAAAAAAATCCGACTTCACCTGTGTCAGTCAAACTATTATAATTATTTTATAAATATTTTTGTGATAATATTCTCAAAACTCAAAAAAAATAAAAATTAGTCAAACAAGGGTTTTGGAATCTTGAACTTGAAATTATCCAGCTAGAATTAAATCAGTAATCATCAAATACCAACATACCTTTCAAAGACACAAAGATTAACATCATTGCGAATTCACCATAATTCATAAGCAAAACACAATTTTCAAAGGAAATTTATACACAAACTTAAATGAGGTATGCAACATTATCATAATTAATACTTGTAATAGCTACGACAATAACAAATAAAATACTGAGAAATGTATTTTTTGTTTCTTCAAAGCTGTTTGTATCGTCTTTTTTATGTAATTATGATGTTATATTTTTATGTGTCATAATTAATGTAGGGTTCTAATTTATCATTTGTTTATCTAATAATAATAATAACCATAAGTGGATAAAGTGATCATGAGACTTCGAAATTCCATTAAAAGAAAGGTTCCGGAAGTTTCTATCATAAATTTTAAATATCGAAGATAAATGATATTCCAAATTACCTTATAATAATAATAATAATAATATTACGGAAAAGGGTCAAATATACCGTTGAACTATTCAAAATAGCTCACATTTACCCTTAAACTATATTTTGGCTCAAAAAGTCTCTTCCCGTCAAACTATTGGGTCAAAAGTGCCCTTCTTATTAACGGAAGTTGTTAAATGTCATGTGGATGCCACATTGCACGCCAATAGGGTTCCATTGCCACATGGACTAAAAGGAAAAGGGTCAAAAATACCCTTAAACTATCCGAAATAGCTCATATATACCCTTAAACTATATTTCGGCTCAAAACTACTCTTTCCATCAAACTATTGGGTCAAAAGTGCTCTTCTTATTAACGGAAGTTGTTAAATGTCATGTGGATGCCACATTGCACGTCAATAGGGTTTCACTACCACATAGACTAAATCCCTAAATCTTAATTACTATTTGTTTCCCTCATTTCATTATTTTCCATAAACGATTTCACCCCTTCTCCCTCATTTCACGGCTAGGGTTTCACAATTTTCTTCGTCGCTGGGTTTCAAAGTGGATAATCGTGATTGTAGTTTAGTAAATATTTTTTCTTGTTTTATTATGTTTACCACCACGAATATCCACTTTGAAACCTATCCCCGAAGAAAGCTATGAAACCCTAGCCGCTTATGAGGGGAAAGTTGTGAAATCCTAACTATCATGCTTTGAAATCATAAACATAATAAAATAAGAAAAAATATTTACTAACCTACAACCATGAATATCCACTTTGAAACCCATCCCCGAAGAAAGCTACGAAACCCTAGCCGCGAAATGAGAGGAAAGTTGTGAAACCCTAACTATCATGCTTTGAAATCGTAAACATAATAAAATAAGAAAAAAAGATTTACTAACCTACAACCACGAATATCCACTTTGAAACCAAGCCATGAAGAAAATTGTGAAACCCTAGCCGCGAAATGAGGGAGAAGTGGTGAAATCGTTTCTGGAAATAATGAAATGAAGGGGGGCAGAGTAATTAGGATTTAGGGGTTTAGACTATGTGGCAGTGGAACCCTATTGGCATGCAATGTGGCATCCACATGGCATTTAACAACTTTCGTTAATAAAAAGGGTACTTTTGACCCAATAGTTTGATGGGAAGTGTAGTTTTGAGCCGAAATATAGTTTAAGGGTAAATATAAGCTATTTCGGATAGTCTAAGGGTATTTTTGACCCTACTCTATTTAGTCTATATAGCAGTGGAACCCTATTGGCTACAATGTGGCATCCACATGGCATTTAACAACTTTCTTTAATAAGAAGGGCACTTTTGACACAATAGTTTGACGGGAAGGGTAGTTTTGAGCCGAAATATAGTTTAAGGGTAAATATGATCTATTTCGAATAGTTTAAGGGTATTTTTGATCCTTTTCCATAATAATAATAATAATAATAATAATAATAATGATGATATATTTAATAAATTTTATAAGTAAAATGTGGGAAGAGAAAAGTGTACGCATGCTTTATATCTATCTTGTGCTACAACAATAGAAAATTAAAAATAATAAGAATATCAAAAATAATAATAATAGTATTGATAAGGAAAAGCAAAACGCAAAACTATTTACTACTAGTTGGCCTTCTATCCTAATTCTTGATTTGTCATGTCTTGTTTAATCGCCTCTTCCAGTTTCAGATATCATTTATCTTCAATATCTACTCCTCTATTGGAATATCATTTATCTCTCTTCAAGTTCTCTCGTGTCAGTATCTACCATCTTAGTAATAACTACTCATCCGTTTCAATTTATAAGATATAATTCAGATTTAAAGAGTCAAATTTCTTTATTTTAATCATGTATTCGGACATATGATCGGTTTGATTTTTGAAATATAATTAACATATTTAAAAACTACACAAAAAGTACTATAAATTATAAGAATTAACAATTTAAAAATATTTGAAATGCATATAAATAAAACACAATAAAAAGTCTTCTTATTTGTTGCTTGAAATTCAAACTATGTCATATAAACAAGGAATAATACATAATAAATCAAATACTATATTTTTTATCAAAGCAAAAAATAAGTGCATATTCATTTTCTTACACTGCACATCACATAAAAATGCTTATGCATTTATTTTTATATATATAGAACTATATACAACAATAAATTATACCAGCCGTCTTAGCTCAGTGGTAGAGCGCGTGGTTTTTAACACGTGGTCGTGGGTTCGATCCCCACAGACGGCGATTGGTATTTTTTTTAATTTTCATTGGTCCAAAACTAGTAAACAATACACAAGTTTTAGATTATTTTTTTTGCAAACTTTATAATTATTTAGATATTTCTTAGTCAACCTAGGGTGGGTGGTGTGTTTGGTACGAATAAAAAAAAAATTCGTGAAAAGAAGTGTGTCTTTTACTTATTTTCTTATGTTTGGTACATAAACAACAAATATTATTCTAAAAGCATTTGTATATAATCTAGAGAAACATTACGAAAGGTGAGGGGTGGGATGGGGGACTATGGGAGTAGCGGGTGAAATTTGAAAATGAGGTGAGTCGGAAAGGGGGAATACACAATCGATGTGGATTAATGCTACTTACGGAATTTATTTTCTCTACTTTCACTTTTTTTTTTAAATAACTTGTTTTCTTTTTAAATAAGTACCGAACACAGATACACGACCCCGTGCCAACATGGGGCCCAATATCCATTCATCTCATATTAATTGATTATTTTTCATTTTGCACGGTACTAAAAAAATTATAAATAAGAAAATAACATTACTAATTCAACCCTTAAAAAACTTTGTGAGAATTTTACAAACAAATGTGACACTTTCAAAAGGAATTAACAGCAAGGGTAATTAGGAAAATTTTAAATAATGTTTTGTTGATTTAGTAAGATGATCAACTAATATGAGACAACTATTTTTAGAATAATAGTCAATTAATATGGGACGAAGGGAGTG
The DNA here is from genome assembly GCA_036250505.1 of Solanum acaule. NCBI lineage: Eukaryota > Viridiplantae > Streptophyta > Magnoliopsida > Solanales > Solanaceae > Solanum > Solanum acaule. The sequence continues at coordinate 11,969 of JAJOOR010019572.1, read as the reverse complement.
TCATAGAACTTGAAAAGTTAGCCAAATTTTTATATGATTTTAAGTTGTTAGTACTTTTTATATAATTTTAAAAATAATATATATTACTCTCTTTGTTTCAATTTACGTGGCATATATAGAATTTCAAAAATTAATCATTTTTATATGTCTTTTAAATATTTAACGTAATTTTCAGATCATATATGTTACTTCTCCTGTCCCAATTTATGTAGCACTGATAAGATTTTTATAGAGTCAAGCGATTTTTTATATGTATTTTATACTTTTTAAATTGTTAATTATTGTGATTATAAATTGATACCAATAGAATTTCAAGAGTCAATTAAATTTTTTTATATAACTTTTAATTATTTAAGTTGTTAATTATTATGATTTATAGTGTTATTTATATTTATACAATTTTTAGATATATAACAAACTAAAAGAAAGACATAATTTTTCCATATTTGGTAAACAAATAAAGTAATTATCATTTTAAAAAATGATTTTGCCATAAAAAATAAAATGAAAGAAGTTATAAGGTATAAATAAAAAAAGGAAATAAGAAGTGGAACCTATATTATATGCATTAATTAAAGGAAAGTGGAGAAAAAGAATGGCCCACATGCATGGAAAGTAGGCAAATTTTTTTGCGGCTTAAAAGTAAAATGTGAAAGGGCTTTTATGTCCCAAATTTTAAAAGTACAACTACAAAAAAGTGAAGTACAATATTATTTATTAGAAAAGTATTAAAAGTTGGACCAAACTGCCCTTAAACTTTCATAAATATGGCAAAAAACAGTCATGTTGAAAGTTGAAAAACTGTCTATTCTATATAAGAGAAAAATAACGGGTGATGAACAAAGTAACCTTGTTATTCTGCGACGCAAATAAGTTAAATTTGAAATGCGAAAACTATATAAGAAATTTAATTTAAAATTATGAATTCTCAAGCCGTCATGAAAAATCCAAAATCACATCAAGTTACATTATAGATGTAATATATTCCCAGCTCAAGTGATAATTACCAATACTCTTTCCATTTTGATTTATTTTGTTGATTTAGACATAAAGTTTATGAGAATAAATAATAATTTTGAATCTCGCACTCTTAGTAAAGATATGTAAAATGTATTAAAATATTTTATAATTTAGTTTTAAAAAATCTTTTTAAAACAAACTAAAAAAGTAGTCCTTCGGGATGGCTCAGTTGGTTCGGAGGGTGGTCATCAACATAGATGATCCGGAATCGATCCCCTCAATGCATTCTAAGTCGAGTTTGTCACATAGGGCTTGTCTAGCGTCGGGGGTTTACGCAATGCACACAAAGTGCTCATCAGAGTACTCACCTGAAGAATAAAGATTGTAGCGGTTGCTGTTTATCCTAGAATTTCCAAAAAAAAACAAAAAAGGTGAAAGAAACAAATTGAATGGAGGATTGTGAATTTGCGACTTATTTAATCCTAGAACTAGAAAGTTCTAATGTATAATAACAGTATAAAATTGAAAGAGCTCCATCAAAGACCATATTATTATTTTTGCAAGTTAGTAATGTCAAAGATTGTATTATATAGATATATATATATACTCATAAAGCTAGAGACTACGTACACGTCTATCCATACTAATAATTTTAAATTTTTAAATTTAATCTGCTGATAACTGTGATAGTCATTTGAAGAATGTCCTTAAATCTGGACAAACAAAAAGTTCCAAAATTAACTTGGAGTTTTGTTTAAGTTTTTTACTTTCAATTGGTCCAAAATTAACAACAACAAACATCATGTCTAATGAAATCTCATGTTTCTAAAAGATCCTCCGCTCAATTAACACATAACAAAGCGGTATGAAAAAGCACATACAGAAGTTAAGAAGACACGTGTTTTCAAAAATATGGAAGTTAAACTGAAACATGAAATTTGAGTTGACTTAAGCAATGTAGGTGACTCGTTTCCTTGAGTTCTAAGCACTTTGGACGCTGCGGTGATGTGAAGCGTCAATCCCGACACCAATTCCTATAGCTTTTACTTGAAATTTAATTGAAATAACATGATGTATTCATATAATCGCGCCAAATTATTTAGGATTGCGGCATAACTGTAGTTATATTATTTGTACACGAAAGCAATATACACAAATGCAAAGTATGATTCCGACATAACCCAATAATTTTGGTCCAAGACATTTTGCATTGAGGACATTTTTGAGTTATTTTGAACTTGATTCTTATAACTTTGTTTAAGTAGCTTTATTTACTTGTTAGTTGATCAAAACTTTTAATAGACAGCTTTGGATTAAAAGAAAAAAATGCACCAGCCGGGAATCGAACCCGGGTCTGTACCGTGGCAGGGTACTATTCTACCACTAGACCACTGGTGCTTGGTTGTTGGAATTTGTATGCCAGAATAACTTTGTTTTATGAAAAGAGAATATGAAGAAAAAAGTAATAGTAATAATCATAATTAAATGATAAATTAAAATTAAAAAAGTCAACATAATTTAGAAGTTGTGAAAAATACAATTTTGGACAAAATATTAGACTATTGTCTAATATCTATAAAAGTTTAAATTGTGATTCTCATAATATTTTTGTTTTAATCAAAATGAATCTTAAGATCATGGTTTAAAATGTTCATAAATCATAAGAGAAATAAATAAATAAATAAAAGGGTCATTTACTGTATCAATTAGATTTTTTTTGCTTATTTTGACTTATAATTCAATGTCGGTTATTCTTATCAACTAATTTGTATTCTAGTTGTATAAATTTCATTAAAGATAGAAAGTGTTCACTATTCTATTTTTAGGTCTCGAATTCTAACTTTTAATTAAAAAAAGAAAAAAGTTACTCCCTCTGTCCCAATTTATGTGACTTACTTTCTTTTTTAGTAAGTTCTAAAAAGAATGATATGTTTCTTTATTAAGTAACAATTTAACTATAAAGTATCTATTTTATCCTTAATAAAATGATTTACAGCCACACAAATTTATATCATTCATTTTAGACCACAAATTGTAAAAATCATCATTTCTTTCTTAAACTCCATTCCGAGTCAAACTACCTCACATAAAATAGGACGAAAGTTGTACTAATTCTTTCTATCACAATCTTTGATGGTAATTTGAATTCTATCAAGTGAGTGAACTTTTAGTACCAGTTGATGGGATAGTAAGACCATCTCCAATCCACCTCTATTTTACTCTTCATTCTCTATATTTGAAGAGTAAAATAGAGAATGGGTACTCCAATCCAACTCCAAATCACTTTCTATTCTTCAAATTTAGAGAGTTGAATAGTAGTTCTTCAAATTTGGAGAACTACTATTCACACTCTCTATTTCACTTTTTCAATATTTTATTATTTCCATTACCTTCTAATTAACATATTATTTTACATATAATTTCATTAATTAAATATCTAATATTCATAATTCTTTTTAAATATAATATAATATTTTAAAAAATATATTATTTAATATATACTATTTTTATTTCAAATTAATAGTATTTTTAATTTTTTTCTAATTTTCATCAATAATAATAAAAAATTATTATTAATTTTCATTATAAAAAATACACAAAATTAAAATGGTAAGGTGAAAAATTTAATTTAAATACAAGATAACAATACAATACATAACATAATAATTTAAATACAAGATAACAATACAATACATAACATAATAATTTAAATACAAGATAAAATACAATACATAACATAATAATTAATTCGCGATGAAACAATAATCATGTCAAAAATATGATGAACGTGCATTCGGAGTTTTGCAATTATTGCAGGACCGTCACATTTTTTGAGAAAGGAAGTGTTACATGATACAATGACTACATGTATTATACTGCACAACGTGATAATTGAGGATGAACGTGATCTTAATGCACAAATTCAAGGTGTCGTAGAGGCTTCAACTCCCACGACAGAAATGGTGGTAGATGAAAACCTCCGGTTTGAACAATTTTTAGCTAGACATAAAAAAATTAAGGACAAAAATGTTCATTTTGAACTCCGTAATGCATTAATAGAGCTTTTATGGGAGCAACGTAATAATTTCGAAAATTGAGTGTTTATGTAATTGTATTTCACTTTTATTTAAATTTGTCCATTAATTTATATATTATATAATATTTTCTTGCAATTTATGGTATTTAAAAATTTAGAATAAAATATAATTTTATATTAAATTTTAAAAAATGAAAAATAAAATTTTGTATCACATGAGAATTATATAAAGTAATTGTTGAAAAAAAGAAACAAATAATTTATATTATGAAATAAAAAAATAAGAATGAAATAGAAATAATAATATAATATTGAGGAGAGAGAAAAAGATTCTTTTTTAGAGAGTAAAATAGAGAATTGGGTTGGAGTTGATTGTCTGAAAAAATAGAGAACTCTAAATTTGGAGAGTAAAATAGTGTAGAGTTGGAGATGCCCTTATAAGTATCCAAAATATGCGTCAAACCACATATTCCAAAAGTTTTCTTTCATTTTAAAATTCATGTTCAGACAAATACTTTTACATAAATTATGAATGCAAAAAGTAAATATATATTTATCCTTGATCGGAGATTTAAGTCAGATTGTTGATATGTAATCACCATAAATAGTTCCCTCCTTATATTTGAGTGAAATTTTGAATATAAATTCAAATTAATATAACCTCAAAAATAGTGGAATAGAAAATTCTAAGGACAGATTAAACAAAAAGTCTATTGAGTTAAAAAAAAATTACACAAACATGTGATATATATTACGAAAAATCATTATAGTTTAAAAAGTTATTATTTTTTAGCTATATGTGATGTTTTAAAGCAAAATTCTAAAAATCATTATAGTTTAAAAAATTATTATTTTTTAGCTATATGTGATGTTTTAAAGCAAAATTCTAAAAATTATTATTTTTTAGCTATATGTGATGTTTTAAAGCAAAATTCTCTCCTTTCTTACTTGTCTCTCTCCTCCCCCTACCCGTCTCTCTCTCCGTCCCCTTCTCTCTAGCACAAACATCTGCAACACAAAAAACATTCCACATAAATATGACAATTGTATTTTGTATTATGTACCAAATGTAATTATATTCCATATTAACTGTATTTTGTATTATGTATCAACCGTATACGTATTTTGTATCAACTATATTATGACATTTTCTATTTTGCTAATTGTATTCGTCAATACAATTTGTGTTCATTAATTTAATTATATTCGGTATATGATACAAATCAATTGTATCAATTATATTCAAATAATTATATTTGTATTGTGTATCAACTGTATTTGTATTCTATATCAATTGTATTCGTGATACAATGAATATAACATGTATTGATCCTCTCTCCTCCCTCTCTCAATCTCACTCGTCTCTCTCCTTCTAATATGTAGCTAAATACAATGGTTTTTGATACAAATCAATTGTATCAATTGTATTCATGATACAACTTGATACAACGAATACAACAAGTAATCAACCTCTATCACATCTCCTCCCATATCATGATTTCATATCGCATGGCCAAACGAGCCCTTAATATCAATTAAGTGAAATTATCAACCTTAATAATATCAATATAATATATGATACTGGTTTGGTATTAGTTAAACAAAATTAGTTTGGAGGTATATAATATAATTATTAGGGCTGCGTATCAGTCGGTTCGGTTCGATTTTAAAGTTTATCGATTTGGCTTATTGGTTATCGGTTTGTAGATATGCTAAACCGTTATCGAACCATTAAGATATTGGCTTATCGGTTATTGGTTTATCAGTTTTTAATTGTTATCAGTTTAACCGTTAAGATTTGACATAAAAAAAACATTGAAAATCACTTAGAAACAAGGTGACAAACCAAATGAACCATGCACATGGTTCACAAGTTACATCTTGCTCAAAAACAAACATTTTTACATTGTAGAATAACCAAGTATTTAAGACAACCAGAAATAAAAGTAGGAAACCAAACTCTCAGTCAAGGACTTTACATATAAAATGGTATAAATATATTACTATCAGGTTATCGGTTAACCCGTTAAGAAAAAACTTCAAACCGTTAAGAACCGATAACCCGATAAGAAAAAAATCAAAATCGTTATCAAAACCGCTAAACCATTAACCCAATACTGATAAACCATTAACCCAATACTGATAAACCAATAACTTTTTTTCGGTTCGGTTTTGAACAACCCTAATAATTAGAGCTGTCAAAATGGGAAGGCCCAACCCAACCCTAACGGGCTAGAGAGTTAAATGGGTTGGGACGGGCTGACCCTTTTAATTAAAGGGCCTATAAAATAGCAGCCCAACCCAGCATTAAGCGGGCAACGGGTTGGGACGGGTTGGCCCTTCAACAAAAAAATGAACAATATTACTCTCTTAGAAAGAGTATCGAACATTGACGTCTATTAACACGACATCAATACATACAAAATTTCATTTGTGAATCACACACTTTGGTGAATACTTACAAAAATACATTTATGAATCACACACTTCGGTGAATACTTACAAAAATACATAATAGTCAAGGTAAGATTTAGCGGAAAAATGTTGATCATTCCACTATTCCTCCCACAAAAAACTAGCTAGTTTAAAAGACTTGATTTTTTATTTTTTAAAAATATTTATTGATAAAAACTTAACAAATAAAACACTACTAAAAATATATATAAATTTTTTAAAAAAAATATTCATAGCCCACGGGCTGGCCTCTGAGGCTTGCGGGTTGGGCCTACGAGGCTAGCAGGCCAAATAAGGCTGGGCTAAAAAGCCTCGTTCCTAAATGGGCCAAAAAATTTAGGCCCAACCCCACTTATTTCAAGGGTTGGGTTGGGCCTGCCTAGCGGGCCAAGCCCATTTTGACAGCTCTATTAATAATTATTTAGTAAGATATGAACGTAAATGATATATGTTTGAGCTATTTTGTTTTATGAGGTATTTTCTTAGTTTTTGTTAAAATTTATACCACGATATCCTTTTCAAACTTTACTTGCGGAAATAAACCGGGTTGTTGTAAATGAAAAAGCCAAAGCAACCAAACGTGGCTAAATGACGTACCCACGTCCTCCGAAGAAATCCCATTTTTTACACTGTTAGCGGATAGTGTAGAAAGAGGTTTGAGGAAACGGAAAAAATGGCGATTTCCATTTTCAGGCCTTCAGTTTCTCTTCCTCAACACTTTCTCTATTCAATTAATCCCCAAAAATTTAGCTCAATTTCAGTCATCAAAAAGAAACAGAGTTTTCTTCATTGCGTTGCATCGGATTCTGCTCCTCCTCCGTCTAGGTAAAGCAGAAAAAATAGTTTCAATTTTTTTGCTTAGTTAACAAGTAATCATATCATTTATTTGAAAAATTATTGTATTTTTTTAATCTTAGTTTGTTGTATCCATTGTTCCGAAAGAATTAATGGTTATGGTCAGTGGCGGAGGCAGCATGTAATGAGGGGGGTCATCCGACCCCCCTCGGCGAAAAATATTACTATTTATATATAGTTAAAATTATTTTTTAGGTAAGTATAATAGATGTTGAACCCCCTTCCACTAGTTCGTGTGTTTACTTTTCAGATTTTGAACCCCCTTATTAAATTTTCTGGCTCCGCCACTGGTTATGGTGTATCTACATTTGTTTATTTGCAGGCAAGAGATGTCATTAAGTGTTGGAATGTACCTAATTCCTCATCCCAACAAGGCAAGTAGCAATTCATACTCCGTTTGTCTATTTTTACTTGTCCACTATTGAGTTGACGACAGCTCTTTGCTATGTGGCCCTTCGAATATAATACTCTCACTATCTACTTTTAATTGTTATGTTAAACTTTTCAAAAGTCAATTTGACTAATTTTTAATGTTGAATTTACATTAATTCGATATTTTAAACAAAAAATTTAGATATGCAAAAACTATATAAAAATACATAGTAAAATGTTGGTCAAATTTATTATTTACTCTAAAAAAGGATATGATGATTAAAAGTGGACGGAGGTAGTAAAATTCAACGTTTTGAGAAATGATTATAGTAATTGATAAGTTATCTTTTGATTTTTCAAATTGGTCAAATAAAAGAAATGCTTATTTTTGGTATAGTGGACAACCAAAAGTGATAGAGGGAGTATTGTTAATATTTTATAATGGCTCTTCTAATTATGTAAATTTCTCTCAGTTTGGACAATACCAGTAACACTACTTCCCTCTTGTTTATTCATATGAGCACTGGTAGTTTCTTGTCCTATGATTTATGTTTTCCTTGCTTCGGTTATCGCACTCTTTTGTTGTAATTACTATTCCTTGTTTTGTTAATGTCATGCAATGTTTTTTTCCCTATTATTTACTATATCCTCTCTACTTTTCATATTTTCTTTTAATATTGCTTTGATATGTGTTACTTGAGCTGAGGATTTTTCGAAAACAACCTCTCTACCTTCATGAGGTAGAGGTAAGGTCTGCGTACACTCTATTCCAGTGGTAAAGTCAGAATTTTCACTAAGGGGGTTAAAAATATAAAGAAGTAAACACTCAAAGAAGTGAAAGGGAGTTAAACATCTACTATGTAATTTTCCGTTGGAGGGGGTTGATCAGCTCTGCCCCTGCTCTACCATCCCAGGCCTTACTTGTGGGATTACACTGGGTATGTTGTTGTTGTTGTTGTATATTTGACTGAGCATGGAGTTCTCTTTAAAAAAGACTTTTGGAACATACCAATAGTAACCTTAAAAGATTTTGTCTCATGTGCTATTAACCGAGTTTTGAATTTAATATTTGTACATATTTAGTGGTTTTTAGATGCATATATAAGATTTGGCCAAAGCTACTTATCGATTTCATACACTCAAGCCTACAGCCGCCCCTGGTCTACGTGCCATAACATATACTATTTCCATGATTATAAGGGCATGTAATTAAGTGTAAAATGAGAAGTTTAAAGTTAAAAGTATTTTCAAATACAAAATTGTGTTATTTGTTTATGGAACAGACTATAAATGAAAGAGTGATATAGAATGGAACAAAAGGAGTGTTGCACTAACTCTGTATCCACCATTGGCGGTGTTGTACGTTTATGTTTTGAAGGTTGAGAAAGGTGGAGAAGATGCATTCTTTGTGAGCAGTGATAATGGGGAAGTGATTGTTGTTGCTGATGGTGTTTCCGGGTGAGATGCTTTATTATGGTTTCTTTTAAAGATACTTCTTCAGTTTGCAAAAGCATGTCATTTTGTTTATCAATAACTCTTTGGCGTAATTTTCGTGAACATAAGTTATATGTTAAACTATCTTTAACTATGAAGACTTGTGGTTCATATTAACTTCATGTAATTTCTAAATGTGTAGAACTTTAAGGAATTGATTTTCAGTATTATACAAAAAATTATATGCCATGACTCTCTATCTATGATCACGTCTTTGTGTTGGGGACAAAGAAAGTACATATGAACTTTGTAGACAATGCTAGTCTGACTTTCAACCTCACAAGTAAAGTCGTACATGAGACGGCTACAGCCTACATGTATTGTTCTGGTGTTCTCAACTCCTCTCTACCTGTGATTTTTGAGGTTTAGAACTCACTGAAATCCTATTTGGAGATGTCTATAATCACATGCTTGCACCACAATAAATCAACATGTGAGTGCAACTTCCAAGTCGTATTCGCCAAGTAGAAACTCTCATATCAGGCAAGACAAGAAACTTGAGCACGATATTAGATTTACTGTCCCATAACAATCAATCAACTATGCCTCAAATCTAGACAAATTAGGATCAAGCTTATATCGGCTTTAAGGCAGAATCGATTGCAGGACCTTCTTGTGAGTTTTTTTCTTCTGTACTTTCTGGAGGGGAAATTTTTGGGAAAGGTCCATACTAAGAGCTCAGTCACATTACAAAAAATTATCTCTGACTCTTTGCAAGTTTCAAAATGTTATCTTTGTTTGGAAGTTACCGGAATAAGAAAAATTATCTCTCGGTTGCACTTGTTTGGTAACTTATTCGATATATATAAGGTACACCTTCTAATAGTATATAAGGATGAACATTACAATACAATATTACTTAAGTTGAATCTTCTAAATGATACCATCAGAATCCTGTTTAATTTCGTATCGAGAACTACTATAACTACTCAACTGGAGCAACCTGCTGCATGAAAATTCTTTATTTCAACTTCTGAGTAGTATATTTGTGGGGATTGAAATTTCGTCTTTTAATTTAGAATTACATACATATATACAAAACTAGTGCATAGACGAGGATCTCTAGAGAGGATTATGCAATGAAAGGATATTAACAAACTCTCAGGACTAACCTTATCAGCTAATAAGGAACTATTATGATTCCGACTGTTATGCTGCTTACACTCAGCAATCAACAAATTGAAGCTCTTAGATCAGTTAAAGTGCAGAACTAAAATAGCCACAAAGTCCACTGGCATTATCTCCAAATGACAATTTTTTTAACCTAAATGTTTGTGGCTCAGAGTTGCATAAATATCTAACTTATATTTTATTCCCTCAAATGTTCTTTGCAGTTGGGCTGAAAAAAATGTGGATCCTGCACTGTTCTCCAGAGAATTGGTGGCTAACGCTTCTTCTTTGGTGGGGAATGTGGAGGTACCAACATTGTGAAGACAAACCATCCTGATTTTAAAATTAGTTTCATGCATCGCGTCACATTAAACAACAGGGACCTGTGTTTCCGTTTAAGTAATCACCTTGATTTAATCAATTGTTATGGATTCTCCGTTGAGACATTCTGGTTTACTAAATTTGCCAGGTCAATGATGATCCTCGGATTCTCATAAAGGGAGCCCATGCTGCTACATCATCTATTGGTTCAGCTACGGTGTAGGTTCCTTTTATCTTCAGCGCTATTGTTCTTGAGCATTCATAGTCATCCAGATTGAGGAACTTGATTATTATCATTGAATGTGGCTTTCTATGTGGAAGATAGAATTGTTTCTGTATTCAAGAATGGAATTTTGAAGATAGCCAGTGTTGGGGATTGTGGACTACGGGTTATTCGTAAAGGTGCAAACTCATATTTTTGTTTTGTGTGACTTTAAGATTCAAGTTCATCTGATGTCATTATTGCCTATTTGGGTGCAGGTCAGATGATTTTCTCCACATTTCCACTCGAACACTATTTTGACTGCCCATACCAGTTGAGCTCAGAGGCTGTTACTCAAACATACCTTGATGCCATAGTATGGAAAGTTATATACGGTGAATCATATTACACTTTCCCTTTCGAGTAAAATGAACTTGGTTCTGTTTTGCTTCCTTGTCATTATTGGTATTTGGTTAGGTAAAGAGGATAAACTTTATTATCTTTTCTCAGCTCTCAAAATTTTACACAAAAAGCTTTCAGGGACCTCCTTGCTTTCTAGTACTTGCAGAATCCAGACTAATTTGGATGCCAAGTAATTAAAATTTACTCTTTTCCTGATCACCTGATGGAGACAATCAATTTTCTCTAATGTGCACTTTGGTATCGTTAGAAATCTTGTTACTTGTCATCTAATAAACCTACATGTCCTAGGGAGTCTTTTCTGTCGCCTCACCACATAAATTTTGTGATGTTGTATTTGACTACTAAAGTAAACGCGCTCTTTGTCTCGTCTCTGTGTATGTTCTTTTCACAGGTTAGCACGGTGAACTTGCAAGTAGGAGATACAATCATAATGGGCTCAGATGGCCTCTTTGATAATATTTTCGATCAAGAGATTGTTTCAGTTGTGACGACAAATGATGATGTCTCTAATGCTGGTACTTGTTTTCTACTTAATCTTATTTCTGCTTGGAAACAGTTGACTCATTTCTGTGGTATTCTTAGTCGTTTGGTATCAATGTTAGCAAAGGCATTAGCTGATTTGGCCCGCAACCATTCTGTGGATACCAAATTCGACTCCCCTTTTTCACTGGAGGCTAGAGCAAGGGTAAATTTTCAGTCTGATTCAATATATATATATATAAATTGTCCTCAAATGCATTG
>JAJOOR010019571.1:0-18377 GCA_036250505.1 Solanum acaule | reverse complement strand
AATTATGTAGCATTTTTTGTCAATTAATTTTGAAATTTCGTGATTTGTGGAATTAAAGTTTTTAAAGCTTTTTTTGTCAAAAATTTAGGTTTATAGTAGTTGAAAATTTTGTTTTCAATTTCATGGCAAGAAAGGTTCTAGTAAGATCCTCATAAGAAATCGAAATGTCGATTTTGAGACTCAATTCATGTATACCAATGAATGTCAATCTCAATTTGAATAAAAGTATATAAATTTATTAGATGAATACAGACTAATGAATACGAACTGATGTATACATAGTGCAATTATCGTATACATAAACAAAATCACATGTACAATTTATGAGTAAAATTTAATTTATACATGTATCATACTAACTCATTCTTGTATTCATTATAGTAATAACTAATACCTATAATTGTTGGTAATATTCTTATGTATACATTATAAAGTTTATGTATACATGCTACATAGTATACATCAATAAAATTTACACGCCTATTTTTAAGAATTTTTTTTTTGTGTATACATTATGGAATTGCAACTTTAATTATTGTGTAATTTATGTATACGTGTTATTAAAATATCTAATAAAAATCATTGCCTCTTAATATTATTTGAATAATTGTTGTCAATTATTTTTGATAATTAATACACATAAATTGAGCATTAATAATATATTTTCTCACCTTAAAAGTAGTCATAATATTTTATTAAGTTAATTGAATAATTAAAAAAAATCCTGCCTTGAAAGTTCATGTCACCATTTTTAATGGGTTAATTAATAAATATTTTTTTCACTTCTTAAAAGTAGGCAATTATTTTTTTAATAAACTAATTACTGCTATTTGTAAAAAATAATAATTCATTAAATTACAATCAACTAGCTCTTTATGTTGTTGTAAATTAAGTTGATATTTTTTATTTAGATTGATAAATAAACTTTGAGTTTTAGAATTTAAAGAAATTGAAAAACTAACTTCCTTAATTATAGGAGTTAAAAACAAGAAAGAAAAACAACCCACATCTCCTTAATTAATGCTATTGGTTGCACATGGTTAAAAAAGAAACTGTAAAAAGTTTGTTATTTTTCTTTTAGGCTAATACGTGCTATTTTTTTGTAGACTATTAATTGCTAATTAACATTGGGCTATTTGTTGCTAATTATATATAATAATTGAATTTCTATGTCAATTCCTCCGGATTATGTTTGACATAACAAAAAGCCGGGAGAAGTGCCAAATGTTAAACAAATTTTGACTCTTTCTGCAATATTTCACATGTCTGGAAAAGTCATCTTTTTTCACCCTTTGTTTGTTAGTGAAGATAAATTCTTGGACTACTTTAGTTTATAATTCGCATTCTTTATATCATGTATTAAATAATAATACATAAATTCACTTTATTTCATTTTATATTAAAAATAGATGTTTTATTTCACTTTATTAATAATACTTTAATACTCTAAATTTGCTTACTGAAAACGGGAAGAATAGTTTGAACATATAATAGTCAACAAGTACTCTCTCAAAACTAGCAATCCATAAGTAACTGGTCAGTTTCACTTTTTTATTAAAAGAAGTGGAGCTTTTCCTCTTGAAGGGATTCTACTTCTCTTTAGGGGTACATGACCTCAGGGCGGAACTAAATAGTGTCAAACGGATTTATTGTCGAAAAATTATATTGTATAAGTAAAATAAAATTATTTTTTTCTGTTATATATAAACTGTTAAATCCCTAGACTGGAGAAATATTCAAGTATAGTGATAAAGCCAAAAAGGAGGTTCAAAACTGTTTTAATAATATGTTCAAAGTACGATAGACCCAAAATTTTAATTTAAGCTATGATAGCCCGAGAAAAGATAAGGCCCATTAGGAAAAGCCATTCTACACAATTGAGCCATGACTTGAAAGTTACACATTTGCCACGCGATTAATAATTCTTTAATTATGTATAAACTATGTATATTTATACAATAAATAAATGATTAGGAACCATTGAATACTTATAAATATATTGCTAAAATCCTAGATTATAAAAGTAATATTTTGTATACTTTACTCTATAAGAAAACAATCATTTTCTTTTGTTACAAAAAAAGTGCAATATTTCGAAATGAGAAGAAAATTTCATAAGATCATATTAAAAAATCAAATGTTGGATATCATGCCTATACAAGCTTTATGGGTGATATATTTAAAAGAATCACGGCAAAGGTGTACTATATCAAGGCTGGCTATACAAATTCCTAGAAATAGTGTAAATATATTGTTTAAAAAGATACTTCCTCCGTTCATTTTTTAATTGTTATGTTGCATTTTTCGAAAGTCAATTTGACTAATTTTCAAAGTTAAATTAGATTACACTAATTTGATATTTTAAGCAAAAAAAATAGATATTCAAAAACTATACGAAAGTACTATAAATTGCAATTTTTGGCATATCAATATGATAAAAAAAAAATACATCATAAAATGTTAGTCAAAGTTCTTATAGTATGACTCTAAAAGGAAACTATGACAATTAAATATATACACAATATTTATATATAATTACACATATTTTTAAATTTTTTTAAAAAAAGTAAAAATAAAAATAATATAGAGGGTTATACGGGAAATATACATACCAATTGTCACTCAAATCGAATATGAATTTAGTGACATGTAAATCGAGGATTTGGATCTCTTTAAAGTTGCTCTTTTGCAACTAGTAACATAACTACGATTTAATTTGGAGTAAGATGAATACACAAAGCAATAGAAACTTTGAACTCTGAAATTTATTTTGTAATTTATGAACCTTTAATATTGCAGATAGATTCCTTTTAGGTAAACTTAAAATCTTTTATGAAAATGTTAGATTACAATTAAAATTATTATAAGTCATTGCGAATGTTAGTTATTAATAAAGCTGAGCATGCAAGATATAAACAAATGTTGGACCGAGAATTATATTAGTCAAAAAAGATATTTTTCAAACACACTATATTATTAGTATTTTTAAAATATATATGAACAAATTAAAAATGAGGACAAACTAAGTAACCAGAATTATATTAGTCAAAAAAGATATTTTTCAAACACTATATCATAGTTACATTATTTTTACCTAGTCGCGAAGTAAAGTGAATTCTTCCTAGCATTATAAGTAAAGATTTGTCACTATTTGTTTTATTATTTG
Organism: Solanum acaule; assembly: GCA_036250505.1. NCBI lineage: Eukaryota > Viridiplantae > Streptophyta > Magnoliopsida > Solanales > Solanaceae > Solanum > Solanum acaule. Next base: position 15,211 of record JAJOOR010019571.1, on the reverse strand, counting down.
TCTTGTTTCATTATTTGATATGGTGAGAAGAAGAGCGCAACGAAGAACGGAAGGCTCCCTGCTAGTTTAGTGGAGTTTTTGTCGGAGACGATGATTTCATGATGGCGAGGAAACGAGCAACGGGGGTGGCGCTGGTCTCTGATGAAAAGGAGAGATATGAAGGGAATTAGGTGTATATGTATCTAACAAAATATACACATGTATCTAGAATGTATCTGATTTGTAGAGATAGAATATTTGCTAGACATATCTAAATGTTCTATGTACTTGCCCTTCATCTACGTATCTCCCTTTCTTCTATATATATATATCCTTATTTATATATTTAAAAGATTAACATCAAATAATTAGATATATGCTTCAAATACATAACAAGTTTCAAATACATGTTATGTATCAGATATACGTATATAGCAGTTACACCTAATGAAATACATTTAATGAAATTAGATGCATGAATTAGATACATAGTGTGAGATACACATTATTCTCTAAACATGAAAAATTAAAAAAAAATCTTAAATAAATTTTAAAAAAAACAAATTCAAATTTCTAAAAAAAGTTGTTCACTTTGTTATTGCTGGAAAATAAATGGAAGAAATTAATATGCGTATATAGAAGATACCTAATGAAATACATTTAATGAAGTTAGATGTATGAATCAGATACATAGTGCGAGATACACATTGTTCTCGAAACATGAAAAATTGAAAAAATCACAAAATTCAAAAAAAGAAATTCAAATTCTGATAAAAGTTGTTCACTTTGTTGTTCCTGGAAAATATATGGAAGAAATTAGATTATTAATTACTTTTTTTAGAAATTGTTAAAGTAATTATAATCAAAGGTTATGAGATACATGTATCTGACGGATAATTAAACTCAAAAAAATAAATACTCAAAAGTTGTTAGAGTAATTTTACTCAAAAGAAATTATGATTTAGATTTTCTAGGAAAACTAGTAATAGTTAATATGGAAGGATCATTCAAATCTGTTTTGTTTGTTAATTTCCCATAAGCAACTCCTTTAATTAAGAAATTAAGTTACAACATTTATTTCAAAAATATTAAATCATGTGTCTCGACTTTTTAAATGTGATGGATACTTGAATCTGACGGGTTATAATACATGTATCTCATAGCCAAAAATGGTATAGAAAATAATATAAAAAATTATTGAGATTCCTAGTAATTAGGGTCTTAACTAGTGGGATATATGTAGTTTGCCCTTTAAATAATGAGATATTCGTAAATCAGCCTTCAAAAATATATAGAAGTACTAAAAGAAAATGACAAAAAAATCATAAAAGGAGCTAAGGATACCAACATGGATTGTGATGTAATGGTGAGACTGACTGCTCCACTCTTAATTAGAGGTCTCAAGTAGAAGCATGGATAAAGAGAAAATCTTGTTTGGAGTGTCACTCGAAATAGAGTAATAGACCATGATGTGTGCGAGTAAGATTTAGTCAGAGCTTTAATGCGAATTCCGAGTGCAAAACTAAAAAAAAGGGAAAAATTGCAGAATAACAAACATTTAGCCTATATTAGGTACTATGTTACAGTTTAAGAAAATTGTAATTCGCGGCTACAACTTTTCCAATTTTTGCTATTCGTTTGATTTGTATAACTCGTCTGATTTGTATAAATTCATAATTTGTATAATTTGGTTCCTTATTGTATAAATCCAAAATTTTGGATATGATTACCTAGCTATTTGTATACGATTTATGAAAATTTCATAAAAAATTAATTTGTTCATATATTGGCAAGCGAAATATACAAACGGAGTTCTAGAAAATTCCTAAATGTATAAATACAAAATTTGTATATACTTACTCTTTTTGTATATTCGCAAGTGAAATATACAAATGGGCGGAAATATACAAACCACAACCTCCATAGAAAACGAAACTATAGTTATAGAGTCTTATTATGTCTATTATGTTTTCTATATAAAAAATATTCAAAAGAAAAAAAAAAACCTTGGATTAGTAGCATGTTCAACCAAATATTTTGAAGGTCAAAAATACTTGTTTTAAAAAATCTAATGTAACCAAAATTTTAAGAGCTTCTGGAGAGAGGCAGAAGTTGTTTTCGTTAAAAAAAGAATTTTGAAAAAATACACTTTAACCATATTTTTAAAAGATTTAATCAAACATTAGTTATTGTTTAAAATATTTATTGATCAAATAAAAATTAATTTTAATCAAAATACTTTAACAATAAATTAATTTTAAAAACTTGCAAAAACATATCACAGAATCAAAAAAATTTATGGTGTTTGAGGCAAACCATGTCATAGTTGTATGAGGGATTATTTCAATAGATAAAATTCATTTTGTAGGTCCATATATTTTATAAATTTTCCATTTCTCTTCTCACTCTTCTACCCCACCTTCTATTTAACCCCCTCTATGTAGAGTACTTTGTAAAGTTTTAAATTTTAAATATATTTCTTACACAATAAAAATAATAATATCCTAAAAATAGTAATTTATTATCTCTTTTGCGCATTATTTCTCCAATTCTTCAATATAAAAATAGTAATTTCCTAAAATTAGTAATTTATTTTCTTTATTGTTTTGATAATTCATAATGTTCATTTGTTATAAATCAAATAGAGATAAATATATTAATATTAATTTAGATTTAAAGTCAAATAATTATGTATTTAAAAAAAAGTTAAATTAAGATTAATTATTTTTTTCATTTTACTCTCTCTATTAATTTATTATTTTTTGTTCTCGAAATTCAAGCTATAAAATATTTTTTATTATATTAACATGACAAGAATTGCAACTAATAATATTTTAGGTTGAATTGCAACTTAGTGAGAAGGTTATATTTTTTAACAAACACTATAAGTTGCAATTCTTATCATGTTAATATAATAATAATAAAATATTTTAAAAATATCAATTAAATTTCACATAGCTTGAATTTAAAGAATAAACATATATCATATAAATTGAGAGAGTATGTATGTATGTAGGAGTTTATGGATGATTTTCGATTTTGGATTACATGAAAATAGAAACAAAACTTATGTAATTATTTGTGAAGATTACGGGGTCTTTCTGTTATATTTTCTTGTTGGAGAATATTGGATACATTTAAGTGTTTACAAAATTAGAAAATTATGAAAGTATTGAGAAGAGAAAAAAAAATATTTTATACTCCGTTCGTATTAGTTATTTTACTTTTTTTTACACGTTCTTTAAGAAATTATTAATAAAAATGATAATTTACTAATTTACTCTTTAAGATATTTATTTATTTATAACTTTACAAATTTTGTTTATACTTTAAAAAACAATAATTTCTAGGGTAATGAAAATAAAAAAAAATGATAGTTTAATTTTGTTAATCGATAAATAATTTTAATAATTATTTTTAGTAATTTATATAACTAATATAGGATAGAAAAATAATACCAAATGTTAGGAGTATGATGAATTAGGCTAAATTTTATACTTTTAAAATTATTTTAAGATAAGGAAAAAAACAAAATTTGAAATAATGGTTAAAACAAAATAAAAAGTGAAAAAGTTAAAATAATGGGAAAAAGTTTAAAAGTAAGAGAGAGAAGGAACTTTGACCCATTTTTCTGAAAATGGTACCCAATTATCCACTTGTCAAATTATGAAAGGAGGCTCATACAATTTTTGTATGCCACCTCATACTTGTCCCTCAAACACCATATTTTGATAAATCGAGCGTTCATATTTTAATAAAGTACAAGTGTACCATAGCCCAGGAAATAAAGTACAAGTGTACCATTTTCCTCCCTACGTGTGTCATCATCTTCAAAGTAGACAGAACAAAGTTTAGAATATGAAAAGGTTCATTATTTTAATCACATAAAGCTTGGAGCTTTGGTCCGCTGCATGGAATAATCAACCTTAAGGAGTGGACAGATACTTGAATTAAAGGGAAGAAAAGAATTTTAAAAGCAATATTTTTTATTTGAGAGAGATTAAAGCATAGAGGGTAATAAATGTTGCACCAATTAATTAATCGTAGTATCTAACTTTTTTATTTTAAAAATGGCACAAGTACATTATTGTATAATTAAATTACTATTGCGATGATTATTGAGGTTTCACGTTATAGGACATATGCCTGCCTGCTGGCTGGGTTATTGGGAAACATACACGTGTATAATAGCAATAAATATAGTACTTAATTTTTAGGAGTGAAGTTTGAAGATGATAATATATATGGAATAGAAAAATTATTTTAGATAGATCCTTGACTTAAAGTGAAATATATTAAAATTAATAAAATACATAAATATAATAGTAAGAAGATATGTAATAAAAAAAATAACAACTCATAATATAATAATTGAAACAAAAGAATAACAAATAAAGAAAATAAGAAGATATAATAAAACTAATAAAAAAAACCCTTGACAAGTCTTGAAAATTATTTGTCAATTTTCTAAACTTAATTTTTTTTTTTAATAATACACTCTTGTAATCATATAATTATGTAATTGATTTGTTGTTTGAAGTATTCTTTTTATTGAAACAAGTCTTAAAAAAATTAGCAAGTGAAGTGAGTTATGGGGTGACTCATACCAACAAGATTGTGGTAGAGTGATATGTACTCTTTCATCCTTAATTCTTAATAAAAGATTTTGAATTTGAGTTTCATTCGTCTTTGTTAGATATTCTCTCTGTTTTTAATAATATGTATTCACTATTAACTTGACACACACCTTAAAAATAATAAATAACATAGGTAATGTTATTATATTATCCTTTAAATATATTAATAATTTAAAGTTATAGAAAATGTAACAGATATTGAATACTCCTTCCGTTTCAAATATGTGAATTATTGAAGTTTTTTTCGTAGTTTAAAATAATTGAATTGTTTAAAGTTTAAGAGAGTTATTGGATTTCCCCCCTTTTTTTGCCCCTTGTTACATCTTCTAGGTGATTATTTCAAGAGTGTTAATTATTCATATTTATGATTTTACTTTGAATTATTTATATTTTTAAGAATAGTTTAAAAATATTTCAACGGACAAAAATAAAAGTGGTGTTTATTTTAAGTTCTTAGCTTTTTTTCTTAATGAGTGTGCATTGGCTTAACAATTCATTTATTTTTGAAATATTGATTATTAAGAATAAAATAGACACAAAAAAATAAATTATAATTTTGAAATATTTAATATTAAGAATAAAATACACAAAAAAATAAATTATATTTTAATAGAAAAAAAGTGAGTACTTTACACTGGAAAGACTTTCTGACACAAATCGAAATTAAAAAATGGTGGAGGCATAACGTGAAAAGATGAATAGTGAGGCATTTGTGATTTTTAGAGGCAAGTTGGGTCGGTGTTAATGATGTCGAATGGGGCAGCGTTTCAACGGCTGACCGGGAACTAAAGGGCAGTAGAAATTGGCTCAACAGTCAACACCTGTCTCCTTTTTGGACACCTGTGGGGAATGGTCCGTCCTACCCTTCTCTCTTCCTCAACATTATTACTTTTTTTATTTTCGATGTTTGGAGTCTACATTGATGCTTTGACTAAATCTGAATCACACACCGTAAGACCCATTTAGAGATATCGCTTCCAACAGAAATTTTTTCATACCAAAACTCGAATCCAAAACTTTTAATTAAGAATAAAACATTTTCAGTAGTTCACCACAACTCATGTTGGTCCTTAACATTATTACTACTCTCACCGCTCTTCCCCACAAATGTTACGCCTACGACTAAGGACCCATGTGGTAGCTTTTAATTTTAAAGTTATTTTTTATATAAATATAAAAATCATAAATAAGATGAATTTTTAGAATTAAATCTATACTGTCAAGAAAACTTAATTCTAAATATTTAATTTTATTCAATTAACTTAGGGATGTTTTCTTTAAAACAAATTCAAAGGAAAGATAAATAAAATGAAATGAAGAGTGTATTATTCTTTCCGTCTCATATTAATTGTTCGTATTAAAAATAATTATTTGATAATTTGCAGAATTAAAATAAATTGTTTTTAATTTATTCTTATAATAAATAAAATTATCATTTTTATTTATAATTTTTTTAAAAACATATGAAGAAGACATTTAATTAAGAATATTAAAATACTTACCATTACTTTTACTATAACTTTGATTGTCACGCCTGCACAATGATGATGATTGATGATTGATGATCAAGTAGCAGATTAAGGTAATTAAGTAAACAACAAAACAATTTGGGAAAAGGTTAAGCATCTCATGACGTAATTGAGCTTAATGTTTCATCAAAATCTCCAAATATTTTGCAGCACATAGTAATCAATGCTTAAACATTCAGTACCAGGTTTTTCATACGGTTTAAGGTGTTTTTTAGTTTTAAAATACTTTCTCATTTGGCAAAACCTATTTTCATCCAAATACTAACAATTTTTATTTCATGCACTTGTCAGACTAAACGATAATTATTTAAGCTCTTAGCACACAAATGTCGTAAATGATTAGTATCCCTCTATCATCACTCTAATGTCAAATAATTTAAACAGCAAAAGTTTAATACTTCTTCCTCTTTTCTTAAGTTTGTTTTAAAAAAATTCTTTTTACAATTTTTAAGTCTATTTTTTCACGTAACATGTGTCATTTTGATATAGTATTTTTAATTACTTAAGAGTTAAAGACTATCAAAATTAAAAAATATTTTTTATTTTTTTAAATTTCAAGTGAAGTTAATACTTTCTCTGTTTTATTTTACTCGTATATTTTAACAAATCAAAAGAATTCTTTTACTTTTTTCTTCATATTATCCTTAGCATTAAATAATTGTATAAAAATAATGATTATCAAATTTGAATTTTTGAAAATATTATTTTAATAAAATATAATTTTAATTAAAAATAAAATAAAATTGTGATAGATGAACGAGGACACGTAATATTAAACGGAGAGAGTAAAAGAAAAGTAAAAAAGATGAACTTTCGCAAATAGCCACTATAATTAACTTAACTATGCTTCATAGCTATAGTTGAATTTATGGATTGTAGTTACAGTTTAGGCTGCCTTGTTTTTATAATTTGCGGAATTGTATAGTTCACATATAAATTTGTATAATTGAGTTGTTTTTTAAATAAACTCAAAATAACGAATTTATACAAACATAAACATCTAAACTTTAAATAGTCATATAAATTATATTATACAAAAGTTAAACAAATTATATTATAGAAATTTCGAATTATACAAACTCAAAAACTTCAGCCCACATAATTATCATTGAATGTTCATCGCAAATAATAATTAACTAAAACTATAACTGACAAATTAACTAGTATATATTTACTTAACCACATAATTTCTCCGAAAAAATATCTGTTTTAGGCGGAGTGGAGGCGTTAGAGTGGTCGCGAATAAAAACAGGATGGTGACATAATTTCGAAAGTAAAAAACTGACTCGCAAATAAAGGAGGTGGGTCCGGGCTGGGGGCCCGTTGTAATTTTCTTGCGCTTTAGAAGGGCAAAGCATCTCATGTGCCGTTAGGTCTCAAGTTTTCGGGGAATACCAAATGGACCCTCACTTTTAGGAAAACTCCTCCAACATTTTTCTTCTACTATTTACCCTTCATCTCTACCAATATTACCAACCAATGCCATCAACATATTCTTTTTTTCTTCAATAATAAATAATTTGGTTAAGCTAAGTTTCAGCTTTCAAGTACTTAAATCGGATGGATGGATTTGAATTGTTGTTGAGCAAAATTAATTAAATTAAAATAAATTAGATATAATATATATTTTTCAATGGGTTTAAATTCAATTATTTTTTATTAATTATATACGAAAATAAAAGATACGTGAATAAAATGTGGTAATTTAATAACGGCACTACTCAGTTTGAAATATGCCTGTTTACTCAAAGAAGTTAAAAAGGGCGATATATTCATCTTTACTTTGTTTTACCCCTTAAATATTTGAGGAAAATTGGCATATGTTCCTTGGACGAGAAAATGACAAAAAAAGGCCCCTTTATATTTTAAAGTATGATTAATCTAAACTGCTATCTGTCAAATATTTAACTACTTCAATTATTAAATTTAATCGACACTGAAAAACATTACATTTAAAAGTGTAACTTTTAATAATTCTGCTATTTTTGGCTTCCTTGTCTGGCAGTTTCTTAAGTACTGAGAAACTAATTATGTGAGTATTTATTTTTAATAAATTGATGGAATTAAAACTGCTAAACTGCTTTAAATCGATCCTCACGACCCACGAGACTCCCTTTTACTATGTCACTTCACTTTCTTGAACGTCTTAATGGCAAAAAGGTAAATATTTAGAAAACAAGGATATAATTGTCAGCAAAAAAAAGAAACAAAGAGGGGAAGATACAAGGAATAGTTGGCCAATAGAATTAGATTCCATTTGCACCAAATTGAGAAACATCATTGCTTTGCACTTTACAATTTCTCTCCAAATAAAATATTTGTACCAAACTTTCTTTATAACTCACCCCATTTCTTTCTCCAAAAATAAAATATTTTCACACTGTTTCTTCTCCTCTCTAGTTTCTACAAACAAGAAAAAAAATGGACAGTGCAACAAGAAGAGGGCCTTTTTGTTATACTGCTTTACAAAGGAAGAGTAGCCTCACAAGTCTTTCTTCCATTTCCTCTTCTTCTTCTTCAATGTCATCTCCAAGATTTGCTGGTGGCAGAAAGTACTATGATACTACCAGATTTCAACAACAACAACAGCCCCATTTCTTGGATGCTTGTTTTCTTTGTAACAAACCACTTGGTTATAACAGAGACATATTCATGTACAGGTCAGTTTTTCTTCAATTTGTTTGTCTTTTTTTCAACTTTTCATTTGATATTTTCTGCATTACTCTTAATTTACAATATTCAGAACTCTTGCTATTATCTTTCTTAAACTTGAAGTAAAATCACACAAACAGAGGAAATTTGTGTTTTAATTTTGTTAGTTTTTTATTGGGGAGAAGGATGTTTTAATAAATAGTACTTAACTGTTATTCTGATCAAAGATCTTACTTTTTTTTATGAAATGATGGTGACATTCAATTTTTTACAAAAACAGAGTAAAGAACTTTATTACAAACCAGGTTAAAACAGAGTTGTTTGGGTTGAATTTTCAGATGGCCACATAATTAATAGTTACTACCTCATAAATTCACCCTTCTTGATTTTAATTTTTTCCAACAAAAAAGTAACTTTACAAGATAATAATAACTATTAGGCGAATGATTGTCCCATTTAGTCATTGTGAAAATGAGTACAAGAGTTTGAGTAATTGTTGTTTTGATTGTATGATGCAGAGGGGATACTCCATTCTGTAGTGAAGAATGCAGACAAGAACAGATAGATATGGATGAAGCAAAGGAGAAAAAATTAAATCTTTCAGCATCCAAGGCTTTGAGAGAAAAGGACCAGACTACTTCTCCCAAAAATTACCATTTTCCCAGAGGCACAGTTGCTGCTGCTTGAGTCAATAAACCCAAAAATATATTACTACTCTACTTACTATATAATATATATATATACTACTACTAAAAGCCTCATTAAAGAAAATGAGATGAACAAGTAGAAGAGTTTTTTTAAATCTTAATTAATCTTTGAATACTTTAGTAAAGTGATATGTAAATGATGATATGGAAGAGGAGGGTGTGTTGTTTTGGTTATGCTCTATATATATATCATATACAAAATATAGCTCTGTTTTTTGGTGGGCTGCTTAAGTTTGTGTGTTTGTATCATCTGTGTTTTTGTCTAGTGAAATGACAAGTAATTACTATGAATTTCTACTTTTCAAAGTGTCATCCATGGCTCAAAAAAGTATACAGGTTTTTGAAATGAGAGAAGTAATTGAACATTATGGCTTCTACATGTTTGTCCAAGTTCTTTGTATTGAGATTGACTAGTGTGTTTTATTTAATTATCCACCAACTCACAACTTTTACCTTCAAACTGTTACCAAATGTACAAATGAATGTGGCTTAAAAGTATATATTATGTCACTAAGAATTTGTATCATATAAAGAGAATAGATAGATTATACGCCAAACGATAAAAAGACTATTTCTGATCCTTCATTCAAGTAAAAATAAATTTTATCCTATATTTGTGCAGGAAAAGGGTACTCAGAAAAAAGTACTAAAAACTTCAAGAGGTATAAATGGAACCTACCAGGTGTACCGTTAGAGAAAAAGCCCAAAATAGTCCTTCATCTTTGGGTTAAGAATCAAAGTCATTCTTGAGTTTTCACATGAAACATTAATAGTCCTTCATGTTTGTAATATTGGTGAACTTTTGGTCCTCCTTCAAAATTTTGCCTATTTTTTAACATTGATTTTATTCATAATTTATGTATGGAATGTTTAATCGTCATTTTATATATTTAGTAGAAATAATAACTCTATGTGAGAGATTGTGAGAAGAAAAACACCTTATTTTGTTTAGTAGAAATCGTATTGCAGGTAAAGTCGAGAGGTTTATCACGACGATTTCACATACAATAGTACAATTTTTTTTTTTTCTTGCAATGTCATATGTTAAAATGTTCTTAGTTTAACTGCAGTAATATTTTTACTGAACAGAACAATGTGTTCTTCTTCTCACCTTCTCTCACATAGAGTTATTATTTCTACTAAATATATAATAATACGATGGGACGTTCCTTACATAAAATTATGAACAAAATTAATGTTAAAAAATAGGCAAAAGCTTAGGGGAGGATCAAAAGTGCACCAATATTGCAAACATGAAGGACTATTAGTGTTTTATGTGAAAACTCAAGGATGATTTTGAATCTTAACCCAAAGATGAAGGACTATTTTGGGACTTTTCTCTGTACGGTTATGAGAAAGGGTGAAAATCATTAATATAATCAAAACTAATTAAGGAGATCTGGAACATCACATAAATGTCACCTAAAGTTGTAGCAAAATAGTTTAAGAGATTTAAAAAAAATACTTCAAAAAGAAGAAAAGAATTTTAAAAACAATTATATACAAAATTTTACACTGATAATTAATTATTCTTATTATTATTATTACAACAAGCTATTTGGTTATTTCTTTCACTTTCTAAGTTGCCAATTGAGTTTATTATGTATAGTTAGCCGTTATCTGAGGTAACTTTAATCTGACTATGTAAAAAAATATACAGTATATTATTATTATTAGTCCACAATAATTAACCTCATTAATAATATAACGTTGTACCTTTTCTTTATTAATATAAATAGAAGTTAATCGAAGTAGGATCATTGAGGTTTTACGTTAGAGAATTAGCTGCTTGCTTACCTGCCGGCCTAATATTTAGGTGAAACAGGCCGTGTACGGTGCAAATTTGAACTAGTCGAATTTAAATCACTTGACTTTTAGGCGTTTAGCTCTTTTGATGAGAATTGCGAAAGAAAATAAAATCCTCCAGAACATTAGTGCAATGAGATATCTTAATAGTAGTATATAGCACGCTCAATATAATTATTTAAAATGTACTCTTATTTAGAGGGCGAAATAGTTTATCTACTTTCTTTTATATTAATTTTTTATATATAGATTAATTATTCAAATGATATTAAAGATTATATCTCTTATAGATTTTTCTTTTGTTTTTTTTTAAAAAAAAGAGACTAAACAATCGTGATTATTCCCTTTCTTATTTTGGAAAAAAAAATCATTAAACTTTAATGTCGTGCTTTTGAAAGTTCTAATATAAACTTCTGATATTGAAACTTACCAACCAAGCCACTTGCCCAAGACAGTCAAAAGAAGAATAGGGACATTAATCTCGACAGTTGCGTAAGAATTATGTTGAATATATAAAGTGTATTAATAATATTAAAATTAGCGATATAGAGATTATTTATTGTTTGTTTTAAAAAATATCTTCTACATTCATTAATTTTGTATACTTTCAGAAGCAAATATATCTTCAATCATTTAAATACATATATTAGTACCTTGATATTCCTAATATCGTATTTTGCTATGTATTAGTTATATATAAGATAATAATATCTCTTTGGGTACTTATTTTACCTTTTAGCAGTAACGTTCTTTTAACCAATTTATGATATTTTATACTTTCATGATGATCTGAGAATTTACCTTAGCAATTCTTCAAATTCTGGTCGATAAAATTTTAAAGTATAGTCTACATGACTATTCTACTTTCAATCACCATCATTCATCATCAAAGAGCACTAATTTTATTTTGGATCCCTTTTTCCTTTATTCTTTCATCATGAAATTTCATTGCCTTTTTATTTCTTTTTTCGAGACTTCCTTCTCACATTATTCTTTTCTTAGTTAGTTTTGAATTTTATTTTTCTTCAAATGACCACGCAGAAAAACGTAAAGGGAAATAAGTGATCATTAAAGAGAAGAAAGCTATGGGGCTAGGCCTATATATTTAATATTGATTTATTGTTGAATTATTTGTACATAATTAATTATTTTACAATTATGTACTATGCTCGTTTTATGAATCTTGTATGACTTGCAAACCTAATGGGAAGAAAAATTTAAGAAGTTTAAACAATTCAATCGTCAAGCTTGTATCTATATAAATATATAGAGCACATAAATATATATAATATGTTTTTCCATATATATACGAGTAAGATTTTTCATTTTATGAATTAATTGTTAAATGGTAAACATTATGACTAAGCAATGCAACTAATTAGTTCGACTAAGTGTTAAGCCTACAAATAAAGTCACATATTAGTAGCCGAAAAAGAAGAAGATGTAATGGATACTAATTACTGTAAATTGTGTGAATGTGTTTTTATTTAAAAACAAATTATGTGAGTTTGTTTTAAAACGGATAGTATCACACCAAGTTAATAATATTTTTGATTTATTTAGCCCAATATAAAGATGACGTATTAATAGCATGGGGTCTGACTTGGTACTTTTACTCATCTATGAGCCGATTTATTAGTACTTTTATCTGTAGTTTTTAAGATGCATACATAAAAAAAAAAAAAGAGTCAGTGTTACTTTAATTGTCATAAAATTCGATTGATGTGGAAACACACAATATATTATCATCTAAAATCATGAGGTGATGATGATGTGAAATTTAGTTTGAACTAGAGAAAGATTATTAGGTGTGCGAATAAAACCTTATATTAATTAATAACTCAAAAAAATTAAAATGCTACATATAAAGTGCAGTACTATTTATACATTTCTTTGTGTGAGATGTTTTAGAAAAAATCATGTGAGTTAGGCTAAAACAAATAATATCATAATTGTGTTAATGGCATGGGGTCTGAGTCTGACCAAACAATAATTTGATTACCATTAAAAGATGTGACCAAACAATAATTTGATTACCATTAAAACAAATAATATCATAATTAATACTCCATCTGTCCCTAATTACCTGTCCACTTTTGAATTAGCACACCTATTAAGAAAATAATTATTGACATAGTAAGTTTACCATTTTATCCCTATTAATTATGAAGTAAATGAATTAAAAATTTAAGATTTCAAAAATTTCTACCTTTTTCAAAGTAATTAATTGAGGGTATAATAGATAAAAAAAAAATTGTCCTTTCTTGATTTGTTAAAATGGACAAGTAATTAGGGACAACTAAAAAATGAAATGTGGACAACTAATTAGAGATAGAGAAAATAATGAAGCAATAATGAATCATTTTGTCAAAGTCTATACGTAGATAGCTGCCATAACTACTCTCTTTAATGAGGTTTTGACAATTCTACATTGACCATATAACCTTTAGTTTAATTGCCTAGAATCAACGGCCTCTAATCACTAGCACTCCATTAATTAGAAAACGAATTTTCTTTGCAACAAAAAAACACGGTTAAGTTTCTTAAATTGTATTGTTGTCGCAATTTAATCAATTGAGTCAAATCAAAATAGGATTTGCTTACTTTATTTTTACTTATTCATAATAGATTTTGATTTCTTTGTAAAAAATAATTATATATTTCAATATTATAAATAAATAAAAGTGAACGAAGAAAAAGTATTTAATAATATTAATATGAAATAAGTTTCTCTCAGATCATACCTTGTTCTATTATCTGAATGAGAAAACACAAACATTATTTATTTGCGAAACAAAGTCAAATACACAAATCCTTGACTTCTATTTTAGGTAGCCCAATAAATTACATGGTTGGAAGTATGTGGTAGCTTTAATGTGAGCTATCTTTAAATAAAAGAGTTGAAAAAGCACTACTTTTGAAAGGTTCTATAAACTATAGATATTAAAAAATTATGGAATTTAAAATAATATTTTATAAAACAAATTTAATTTATTTTCAAAATGTAAAAATAAAATTTTATAAGATGAGACTAATCCTTTTCAAATTGTAAAATTTATTAAGATTGCAGTCAATTTTCATCACTAATAAAAAAAACAAATTGACATACTTAGTGAGATCAAATGTCTTTCAATTCTTCTCTCACAATCTGATTGTGCAAAATTTGGAGCCACAAAAATGCAAAGATGAAAACTTCAATTTAAGGGTATACTTCTAGTCTTGTTTTTGAGTTTCGACAAATCCACACTCCAATGAGCATTGAAGTTGGGGTGTTTATAGACATCAAAATTTTACCGCATTTAAAATAGGAATTTACTTGACAAATCTTCTAACTCTAAGACTCTACAAGACGAGTTCAATCCATTTTCGAACGGAAGGCCTATTAGGATTACTGCCAGGCTACTTTATCCTAAATTTTAGTTCACACCTATAAAAAGTATCAGATATTTTCTTGAAGAGACGTCACGAATAACTCAGAAATTTTTAGGATATTCACAAAGAGATCAACATCAAATATAATTTTTCTCAAAGCAAAGTGTACTCCAACTTTCTTGGCGATTAAATATATCGGTTCAAATTATCTTATATTCGAGAAATATGTCATTAATGACCTTCGAATCACAAAAAAAAATCTTAGGAGAGAAGAATCAAAAGATAAAACAAAACTGTACTTTCAATTATTCATCACTAAAATCTTTGTTTCATTATAATCTATTTATGATTGCAGTTATTTTCTATCATTTTTAGATTTGCTGCGTGTTAATATCTGGCTTGACACACTCCTTAGAAAAAAATATTAAATATAATACTAATAATTTACTTCAGATGTCACCCCAAATTATTGTTAATCATCTAAATATTAAAAATGAATACTTCATTCATTTTAATTTATTTGTCTTAT
>JAJOOR010019570.1:0-25147 GCA_036250505.1 Solanum acaule | reverse complement strand
GCTTTTTTGGAGCGACGCCGTCCGTCGCTTTTTCTTCCGTCGTTTTTTAGCAGTTTTTTAGTAGTGTGTGTGGTCAACTCTATTTCAGCTCAAATTTAGTGCTACATTAAATGATATTATTTTCAAAAGGCAAACATCATTTTTTGGAGCTTGTGTTTCACAGAACATAATTTTGAGATTATATCATTTTTTTTTGTGTGTATTATTTCATGAATTTTCTGGAATAAATGATACTCTTTGTTTTCGAAAGTTAGATATCACTTTTTATGTATCACTAAACAAGAATTCATGAATCTTGATTTTTCCTTGTTTATTAGTACTATAAATTTTCTGAAATATGTGTGATTGACAGGAATTAAGTGATTTTCTCAATTTTTCGTGTGTGTTAGTCATGATATTTTGGAGATATGTCGGTTTCCCCGTGGGGACCAACTGTCTCCATAACTAAGGTCTAAACGGACGTCCATAAAAAATTTCGGCAAAAATCACGTTGGAGTTTGGATCACCAAAAATCCATGGACTATAACACACTAAAATCGGCAAAATGGGGGGTTTACCTGGGACACATTTGAACTTGAAAATGGGCCAGTTTTCCTATGGGGACCAACTGAGTCCATAGCTAAGGTCTTAACGGACGTCCATGAAAAAATTCAGCATATTACATCCTAATTCCGGATCACCAAAAATCCATGGACTATAGCACACGAAAATCGACAAAATGGGGGATTTACTTGCTTTGTGGCTCGTTTGTCATTGAAAATGGGCTGGTTTGCTCGTGGGGACAACCTGGCTCCATATCTAAGGTCTTAGCCGACATCCATGAAAAATTTCAGCAAAAATCACGTCGAAATTTCGGATTACCAAAAATCCATGGACTATAGCACACGAAAATCGGCAAAATGGGGGGTTTACTTGCTCTTGGGCTCGTTTGACCTTGAAAATGGCCGATTTACCCTTGGGGACCATATGGCTCCATATCTAAGGTCTTAACGGACGTCAATGAAAATTTTTGGCAAAAATCACGTCGAAATTCCGGATCACCAAAAATACATGGACTTTAGCACATGAAAATAGGCAAAATGGGGGGTTTACCTGCTCTAGGGCTCATTTGACCTTGAAAATGGGCCAGTTTTACCATATGGACCAAATGGCTCCATAACTAAGCTCTTAACGGACATCCATAAAAAATTTCGGCAAAAAACACGTTAGAATTCTGGATCACCAAAAATCCATGGACTATAGCTCACAAAAATAGGCAAAATGGGGCGTTACATGTTATGGGGCTTGTTTGACCTTGAAAATGGACCAGTTTTCTCATGGGGACCAACTGGCTGCATAACAAAGGTCTTAACGGACGTTCATAAAATTGTTTGGCAAAAATAACGTCAGAATTTTGGATCACCAAAAATTATGGACAATAGCACACGTAAATCGACAAAATAAGGGTTTACCTGCTCTGGGGATCGTTTGACCTTGAAAATGGGTTGATTTGCCCGTGGGGACCAACTGGCTCCATATATAAGGTCTTAACGGACGTCCTTTAAATTTTTTGGCAAAAATCACGTCGAAATTCTGGATCACCAAAAATCCATGGACTATAGCAAACGAAAATCAATAAAATGGGGGGTTTACATGCTCAGGGGATCATTGACCTTGAAAATGGGTCGGTTTTTTCATGGGGACCAACGGGATCCATAGCTAAGGTCTTAACGGTCGTCCATGAAAAAATTACGGCAAAAATCACATCAAAATTTTGGATCACCAAAAATCCTTGGACATAGATCACGAAAATCAGCAAAATGGGGGGTTTACCTACTCTGGGTTCATTTGACCTTGTAAATAGATCGTTTTGCCCGTGGGGACTAATTGGCTCCATAGAAAATGTCTTAGCAAACGTCCATGAAATTTTTTGAAAAAACTCACATCGGAATTTCGGATCACCAAAAATTCATGGATTATAGCATACGAAAATCAACAAAATGGGGAATTTACTTGCTCTAGGACTCGTTTGACCTGGAAAATGGGCCGGTTTGCCTGTGGGGACAACCTAGATCCATAGCTAAGGTCTTAGCAGACGTCTATGAAAACATTCGATAAAAATCACATCAAAATTTTGGATCACCAAAAATCCATGTACTATAGCGCACAAAAATCGATAAAATGGGGGGTTTACATGCTCTAGGGCTCGTTTGACCTTGATAATGGGCCGGTTTGCCCGTGGGGACCAACTAGCTCCATATCTAAGGTCTTAACGGACGTCCATGAAAAATTTCGGTTAAAATCATGTCGGAATTCCGGATCACCAAAACTCCATGGACTATAACACATGAAAATCGGCAAAATGGTGGGTTTACCTGCTCTCGGGTTTGTTTGACCTTTAAAATAGGCCGGTTTGCCCGTGGGGACCAATTGACTCTATAGCTAAGGTCTTAACGGATGTTGATGAAAAATTTCGGTAAAAATCACGTCGGAAGTTAGGATCACCAAAATTCCATGGACTATAACATACGAAAAATCATTAAAATGGGTTGGTTTGCCCGTGGGAACCAACTGACTCTCTAGTTAAGGTCTTAACGGATGTCCATGAAAATTTTTGGTAAAAATCATGTCAGAATTCTGGATCACCAAAAATCCATGGACTATAGCACACAAATATCAACAAAATGGGAGTTTAACTGCTTTAGGGCTCTTTTGACCTTGAAAATGGGACGGTTTACCCGTTGGACAATCTAGCTCCAAAGTTAAGGTCATAACGGACATCCATGAAAAATTTCGACAAAAATCATGTCGGAATTTTGGATCACCAAAAATCCATGGGCTATAGCACACTAAAATTGGCAAAATCGGGGGCTTACCTACTCTGAGGCTCGTTTGACTTTGAAAATGGGCCAGTTTGCCCGTGGGGACCATTTGGATCCATAGCTAAGGTCTTAACAGACGTTCATGAAATTTTTTGGCAAAATTCACATCGAAATTCAGGATCACCAAAATTCCATAGACTATAACACACGAAAATTAGCAAAATGGGGGGTTTACCTGCTCTAGGTCTTGTTTGACGTTGAAAATGGGCCGATTTGCCCGTGGGGATCAACTCAGTCCGTTGCTAAGGTCTTAACGGACGCCTATAAAAAAATTTGGCAAAAATCAAGTCAAAATTTTGGATCACCAAAAATTCATGGACTATAGTACACGAAAATTGACTAATTAGAGGTTTACCGGCTCTAACGCTCGCTTGATCTTGAAGATGGGTCGATTTGCCAGTGGGGATCAACTGTCTCCATAGCTAAGGTCTTAATGGACTTCCATGAAATTTTTTGGCAAAATTCACGTTGTAATTCTGGATCACCAAAATCCATGGACTATAGCACACGAAAATCGGTAAAATAGGGGGTTTACTGGCTCTAGGCTCGTTTGACCTTGAAAATGGGTCGATTTTCTCATGGTGACTAATTGGCTCCATTGCTAAAGGCTTAATAGACATCTATGAAAATTTTTGGCAAAAATCACGTCAGAATTTTGGATCACGAAAATCGGTAAAATGGGGGGTTTACCTGCTTTGGGCTCGTTTGACCCTGAAAATGGGCTGGTTTCCCCGTGGGGACCAACTGGTTCCATAGTTAAGGTCTTAACAGCCGTCCATGAAAAATTTCAGCAAAAATCACGTCAGAATTTTGGATCACGAAAATTGGTAAAATGGGGTGTTTACCTGTTCTGGGGTTTGTTTTACCTTGAAAATGGGTCGGTTTGCCTGTGGGGACCAACTGGCTTCATAGCTAAGGTATTAACGGACGTCCATGAAAAATTTTGATAAAAATCACGTCGAAATTTCAAATCACCAAAAATCCATATACTATAACACACAAAAATCGGCAAAATGGGGGATTTAACTACTCTGGGGCTCTTTTGACCTTGAAAATAGGCCGGTTTACCCGTGGGGATAACCTAGATCCAGAAATAAGGTTTTAACGAATGTCCATGAAAATTTTTGGCAAAAATCACGTCAGAATTCTAGATCACCAAAAATCCATGGACTATAGCACACAAAAATTGGCAAAATGGGGGTGTTTACCTGCTCTAGGCCTCGTTTGACCTTGAAATGGGTAGGTTTGCCTGTGGGGAGCAACTAGATCCATAACTAAGGTCTTAACGGACGTACATGAAAATTTTTGGCAAAAATCAGGTCGGTATTCTGGATCACCAAAAGTTCATGGACTATAGCACATGAAAATCAGCAAAATGAGGTGTTTACGTGCTCTGGGGCTTGTTTGACCTTGAAAATGAACCGTTTTGCCCGTGGGGACCAACAAGCTCCATAGCTAAGCTCTTAGAGGACGTCCATGAAATTTTTGGGCTAAAATCACGTCGGAATTCTGGATCACCTAAAATCCACGGACTATAACACACGAAAATCAGTAAAATGGGGGGTTTACATGCTCTGGGGCACGTTTGACCTTGAAAATGGGTCAATTTTGCCGAGGGGCCCATTTGGCTCCACTGCTAAGGTCTTATAGGAAGTTTATGAAAAACTTCGGAATTCTCGTTCACCAAAAATCTATGGACTATAGCACACAAAAATTGATAAAATGGGGGGAGGGGGGGTTACCTACTTTGGGACTCGTTTGACCTTGAAAATGGGCCAGTTTGCCCAGGGGGACCAACCGGCTCCATAGCAAAGGTCTTAACGCACGTCCATAAAAAATTTCGTCAAAAATCACGTCGAAATTCTGGATCACCAAAAATTCATGGACTATAGCACACGAAAATCGGCAAAATAGAGGGTTGACCTGCTCTGGGCTCGTTTGACCTTGAAAATGGGCCGGTGTGCATGTAGGGACCAACTGGCTCCATAGATAAGGTCTTATCGGACGTCCATGAAAAATTTTGGCAAAAATTACGTCAGAATTCCGAATCCAAAAATCCATGGACTATATAGCACACGAAAATCGGTAAAATATGGGGTTTACCTGCTCTGGGGGATCATTTACCTTGAAAATGGGTTGGTTTACTCGTGGGGACCAACTGGCTCCATAGCTAAGGTCTTAACAGACGTCTATGAAAATTTTTGGCAAAAATCACGTCGAAATTCTGGATCACCAAAAATCCATGGACTATAGCACACAAAAATTGGCAAAATTGGAGGTTTACCAGCTCTGGGGCATGTGTAACCTTGAAAATGGACCATTTTGCCCGTGGGGACCAACTGACTAATAACTAAGGTATTAGCGGACGTACATGAAAATTTTTGGCAAAAAATCACATCAAATTTTTGAATCACCAAAAATCCATGGACTATAGCACACGAAAATTGGCAAAATGGAGGGTTTACCTATTTTGGGGCACGTTTGACCTTGAAAATGGTCGGTTTTCCCGTGGGGGACAACCTAACTCCATAGCTAAGGTCTTAGCAAACGTCTATGAAAAACTTCAGCAAAAATCACGTCTAAATTTTGGATTACCAAAAATCCATGGACTATAGCATACGAAAATCGGCAAAATAAGGGGTTTACATGCTCTAGGCTCGTTTGACCTTGAAAATGGGTCGGATTCCCCATGGGGACCAACTGGTTCCATATCTAAGGTCTTAACGAACGTCCATAAGAAATTTTGGCAAAAATCACGTCGAAATTTTGAATCACCAAAACTCCATGGACTATAGCACACGAAAATTGGCAAAATGGGGGGTTTACCTGCTCTCGAGCTCGTTTAATCTTAAAAATGGGCCGATTTCCCCGTGGAACCAACTGGCTCCACAACTAAGGTCTTAACGAATATCCATGAAAAATTTTGGCAAAAATCACGTCAAAATTTAGGATCACCAAAATTTCATGGACTATAACACATGAAAATCGGCAAAATGGGGGGTTTACCTGCTCTGGGGCTTGTTTGACCTTGAAAATGGGTAGGTTTTCCCGTGGGGACCAAGTGGCTCTATAACTAAGGTCTATACAGACGTCTTTGATAAATTCTAGTAAAAATCACGTCGAATTTTCGAATCACCAAAAATCCATGGACTATAGCACATGAAAATCAACAAAATAGGGGTTTAACTGCTCTGGGGCTCTTTTGACCTTAAAAATGGGTCGGTTTGCCCGTGAGGCCAACCTGGCTCTATAGCTAAGGTCTTAATGGACATCCATGAAAACTTTTGGCAAAAATCACGTCGAAATTCTGGATCACCAAAAATCCATGGACAATAGTACACGAAAATCAGTAAAATGAGAGGTTTATCAGCTTTGGTGCAAGTTTGACCTTGAAAATGGTTCGGTTTTCCCGTGGGGACCAACTAGCTTCTTAGATAAGGTCTTAGCGGATGTCCATGAATAATTTCGGCAAAAAACACGTCGGAATTTCGGATCACCAAATGGGGGGCTTATGTGCTCTAGGCTCGTTTGACCTTGAAAATGGGCCGGTTTGCCCGCGGGGACCAACTGGCTTCATTGCAAAGGTTTTAACGGACGTCCATGAAAATTTATGGCAAAAATCATCTATGAAATCCAGATCATAAAAAATCCATGGACTATGCATACGAAAATCGGCAAAAGAGGGCTTTATCTACTCTGGGCTCGTTTGACCTTAAAAATGGGACGGTTTATCCGTGGGGATCAACTGGTTCCATAGCTAAGGTCACGAAAATAGGCAAAATGAAGGATTTACGTGCTCCGGGCTTGTTTGACCTTGAAAAAGGGTTGGTTTTCACGTGGGGACAAACTAGCTCCATAGCTAAGGTCTTAGCGAATGTCCATGAAAAATTTTGGCAAAAATCCCGTCGAAATCCCGGATCACCAAAAATCCATGACTATAGCATACAAAAATCAGCAAAATAGGGGGTTTACATGCCCTGGGGCTTGTTTGACCTTGAAAATGGGCCGATTTGGCCGTGCTCTATTGCTAATGTCTTAACAGACGTCCATGAAAATTTTTGGCAAAAATCACGTAGAAATTCCGAATCACCAAAAATGGATGGACTATAGCACATGAAAACCAGCCAAATGCGAGGTTTACTAACTTTGGGGCTCGTTTGACCTTGAGATTGGGTCGATTTGTCCATGGAGACCAACTGGCTCCATAGCAAATGTCTTAATGGACGTCCATAAATTTTTTTGGCAAAAATCACATCGGAATTTTGGATAACCAAAAATCCATGGACTATAGCACACGAAAATCGATAAAATAGGGGGTTTATTTGCTCTGGAACGTTTGACCTTGAAAATAGGTCAGTTTGCCTGTAAGGACCAACTGACTCCATCGATAAGTTCTTAACGGATGTCCATGAAATATTTTGATAAAAATCACGTCGGCATTTGGGATCACCAAAAATCCATGGACTATAGAACACGAAAATTGGCAAAATGGCGGTTTAACTGCTCTGGGCTCTTTTAACCTTGAAAATGGGCCGGTTTGCCTGAGGGGACAACCTGACTCCAAAGCTAAGCTATTAATGGACGTCCATGAAAAATTTTGGCAAAAATCACGTCGAAATTCTGGATCACCAAAAATCCATAGACTATAACACAGAAAAATTGGCGAAATGGGGGGTTTACATTCTCTGGGGCTCGTTTGACCTTGTAAATGGGTCGGTTTACCCGTGGGGACCAATTGGTTCCATAGCTAAGATCTTAACGGACGTCCATGATAATTTTTGGCAAAAATCACATCGTAATTCTTGATCATCGAAAATCCATGGACTATATAGCTCACAAAAATAGTCAAAATGGGGGTTTGACCTTGAAAATAGGACGGTTTGCTCGTGAGGACCAACTGACTCCATAGCTAAGGTCTTAACGAACGTCCATGAAAAGTTTTTCGAAAAATCACGTCAGAATTTTGGATTACCAAAAATCCATGGATTATAGCACACGAAAATAGGCAAAATAGGGGGTTTACGTGCTCATTAGCTCGTTTGTACTTGAAAATAGGTCGATTTTCCCTTGGGGACCAACTGGTTCCATAACTAAGGTCATAACGGATGTCTATGAAAAATTTCAGCAAAATCACGTCGGAATGCTGGATCACCAAAAATCCATGAGCACACGAAAATTGGTAAAATGGGGGGTTTACCGGCTCTAGGGCTCGTTTGACTTTGAAAATTGGCCGGTTTGCCAGTGGGGACCACCCGAATCTATAGCTAAGGTCTTAACGGACGTCAATGAAATTTTTTGGCAAAATTCACATAGAAATTCTGGATCACTAAAAGCCCATGGACAATAGCACACAAAAATCGATTAAATAGGGGGGTTTGCTTGCTCTGGGCTCGTTTGACCTTGAAAATGGGTTGGTTTGCCCGTGGGGACCAATTGGCTCCATAGTAAAGGTCTTAACGGAAGTCCTTGAAAAATTTCGGCAAAAATCATGTCGATATTCAAGATCACCAAAATTCCATGGAGTATAACACATGAAAATTGGCAAAATAAGGGTTTTACCTGCTCTTTGTCTTGTTTGACCTTCAAAATGGGCCGGTTTGCATGTAGGGAGCAACTGGCTCCATAGCTAAGGTCTTAACGGACGACTATGAAAAATTTCAGCGAAAATCACATTGGAATTTTGAATCACCAAAAATCAATGGACTATAGCATACGAAAATCAGCAAAATCGGGGGTTTAACTGCTCTTGGGCTCTTTTTACCTTGAAAATAGGCCGGTTGGCACGTGGGGACAACCTGGCTCCATAGCTAAGGTCTTAACTGACGTCCATGAAAAATTTCGGCAAAAATCACATCGAAATTCTAGATTACTAAAAATCCATGAACTATTGCACACAAAAATTGACAAAATAGGGGGTTTACCTGCTCTTGGCTCGTTTGATGTTGAAATTGGGTCGGTTTGCCCATGGGGACCAACTGGATCCATATCAAAGGTCTTAACGGATGCCTATGAAAAATTTCGGTAAAAATCACATAGGAATTCCGGATAACCAAAAGTTCAGGGACTATAGCACACGAAAATCGGCAAAATGAGGGGTTTACCTACTCTGGGGCTTTTTTGACCTTGAAAATGGGCTAGTTTACCCGTGGGGACCAACCAACTCCATAGTAAAGGTCTTAGCGGACGTCCTTGAAAAATTTCGACAAAAATCATGTCGAAATTCTGGCTCACCAAAAATCCATGGACTATAGCACACTAAAATCATCAAAATGGGGGGTTTATATGCTCTAGGGCGCGTTGGACCTTAAAAATAGGCTGGTTTGGCCGTGTGGATCAATTGGCTCCATTGCTAAGGTCTTAACGGACGTTTATGAAATTTTTTTGGCAAAAATCACATCGAATTTTGGATCACCAAAAATCCATGGACTATAGCACTCGATAGTCGGCAAAATAGGGGGTTTACCTGCTCTAGGGCTCGTTTAACCTTGAAAATGGGCCAGTTTGCCCATGGGGATCAAGTAGCTCCATAGCTAAGGTCTTAATGGACCTCCATGAAAAATATTGGCAAAAATCAAGTCATAATTTTAGATCACCAAAAATTCATGACTATAGCACATGAAAATTGGCAAATTGGGGGTTTACTTGCTCTGGGGTTCGTTTGACCTTGAAAATGGGCTGGTTTTCCCTTAGGGACCAACTGGCTCCATAACTAAGGTCATAACAAACGTCCATGAAATTTTCTGGCTAAAATCATGTCGGAATTCTAGATCACCAAAAATCCATGGACTATAGCACAAGAAAATCTGCAAAATGGGGGGTTTACCTTCTTTAGTGCTTGTTTGACCTTGAAAATGGGTCGGTTTACCCGTAAGGACCAATTGGTTCCATAACTAAGGTCTTAACGGATGTCCATAAAAAAGTTCGACAAAACTCACGTCAGAATTGCGTATCTTTATAAATCCATGGACTATAGCATACGAAAATCGATAAAATAGGGGCTTACCTGCTCTGGCTCGTTTGACCTTGAAAATGGGCTGGTTTGCCCATGGTGACCAACTGGCTACATAGCTAAGGTCTTAATGGACGTCAATGAAAAAGTTTGGCAAAAATCACGTCGCAATTCTGGAACACCAAAAATCCATAACTATTGCACATGAAAATCGGCAAATTAGGGGTTTACCTTTTTTGGGGCTCATTTGACCTTGAAAATGGGCCGGTTTTCCCGTGGAGATCAACTGGCTCTATAGCTAAGGTCTTAAGGGACGTCAATGAATAATTTTGGCAAAAATCATATCGAAATTCTATATCACTGTTGAGTCCACAAATTGGACTAATTTAGGGCCATATTTTGATACAATTAGTGTCCTCAAATGCATAGTTTATCTCAATATCTGATGAAAACCCTTAAGTTTCAGGTATTTAGAGTTTAAAGGAAAGCATGGACATTACTTAGCAAAAAAGGAACAAAGGCAGCTGAAAGAACGAAGACATGAAGATATGAGAATCGTCGAACCCATTTGGCGAGTTGCCAAAAGTTCTTACCCTCACCTTTTGTTCCAGTGGGCTGAGCCTTAAAGGAAAGGATCAAATCGGCGGTGAAAAGGAGTAGTCAGCGTATCGCCGAGCAGTTCCGTGAAGCAATACTATGTCACCCAATGATCCAAACACGATGATGATGAAGGATAGAGCAAGACATCAATGAAACCTACCAAAGGGCGAATCGTCGAGTTGATTGGTGATCTCGACTAACGACGCCGAATGATTCGCTGCAGCACAGATTTTTGAAAACTATAAATACTCGTTAAACATTTGTAGCTTAGCATCATATTTTTTAATAATGAATTTTTAACATAGACTTTTGAGTTTTAAGTTTGGAGAGGGTTTTGAAGAACTTGAAGATTCAAAGGGTTTCAACTTCGAGAAATTGGACTTGGGTCTTGTGGATTCTTCAAGCTTGGCTTGTTTTGAGACTTAAATCTTCATACCCATTTGAATGCAAACTCATTTTGGTATAAATTTCTATCTCTTTTACATGTCTAGCTAAAATCCAATTCTTGGGGTGTGATTTTGTGAATATGGGTTAGATTATCTGTTGGGTCTTGCTTGTTGAAGATTTTTTTTAAAAAGATCAAATTTATGGAGCTTAGGTCTCCCTTTTGTTGAAAATCAACAATCTGTACAAAAGGGTCAAATGGGCCCAAAAAGGAAATCAAAATGAAAACTAAAAATAAAAAATAAAGAATAAAAAATGATGTAATAAGAAACCCAAAATAAAAAACAAACCCATTTTGATATGCCTTCTTCTTTCACCACGTTGGGTTTCCTTCTCTAAGTTCCCGACCATCTCCTTCCATGTCGGCGCTGGAAGTTGTTACCAACCTAAGCTTATATTTCTTCTTGTTGTGTGTCCTCCACACCTAATCCTTTCCATTTCACCTTGTTGATGATTTATTTGTTGTTTAGATGTGATTTCGTTTAGTAGTTGTGGTGGAACTTAATGAAATTGTAGTTGGAAATACTATTTCACCTTTGTGTTTTCGGCTTGCTCGAGAGAGAGGTCGTAAAACTAAGACTACTAAATTGATGGCCGATGGGATTGGGTCGACATGAGGTTCAGCTCGAGAGAGTGAACCCTAGTCTTTCTCCCACACACTTAGCTCGAGAGAGTGAGTGAGCTAATGCAGAGGTTGTTCTTCATGCAGCAAGTGGGTGTCCGAGAGAAACCCATTTGATTCGGGGTAAGTTGCTCGAGAGAGAATTTACCCCCTCTATAGTCTAGCCTAGTCACAAATATTCAACAAATTCATTGTCAAAATTATGTACCCAATAGTTTAGTTTTTCCCGTATTCCATTCACATCCGAAGATCCCCATCTCCTTGATTAGTATTCTTTGCATTTTTGTTGTTTCTACTTACCTGTGAAAAAAACCCCCATTGTTAATTGACGCTTGTGTCACCCCTTAGATTTAACATGTTTATATTCGAAAATATTTTTAGCTATGACTAATTAGAACTAAATTTTATTTTTCTATTAATTCTCAAGCCCACTCCCTTGGGACTCGACCCCAATCCTTGGTTGGGTTACTTTACTATTGTACGATCGTAGACACTTGCATTGAAAGTTGTGTCTTGATTACGCAAACATCAATCACCAAAAATCCATAACTATTGCATACGAAAATTGGCAATATGAGGGGTTTACCTGCTCTGGGTTCGTTTGACCTTTAATGGGCTGGTTTTCCTGTGGGAACAAACTGGCTCCATATCTAAGGTCTTAACGGACGTCCATGAAAAATTTCAACAAAAATCACGTCAAAATTCTGAATCACCAAAAATTCATGGACAATAGCACACAAAAATCAACAAAAAAAAGGGTTTCCCTGCTCTTGGGTTCGTTTGACCTTGAAAATGGGCCGACTGCCCGTGTGGACCAACTGGCTCCATAACTAAGGTCTTAATGGACGTCTATGAAAAAGTCAAATCCAAGAAATACTGGATTACCACAATTAAATAGCCAAATAGAAGACGAAATGGATGAAATATTTAGTGATAATAGTGATGATGGCATGGAAGCAATGGAGGAAGAACGACAAATAGAAGTTCCAAAAAATGTTTCTTTTGAAATGATACAAAAGTTACGAAAAGATTTTAAAAAAAGTTTCAATTGTTAGTACAATAATTAATATTCAATACCTAGATTATGTACTCTTTATCTCTTTCTAATATTTGTATTGTATATTTTATTTATTTGAATAAATATACGGCTATTTGCCTTTATTTTCTTTTAAAATAGTCTCTTATATTTAATCCAAGTCATTTTAAAGTCAATTTTAAACTTTAAATTCAATATAAACTTTAAAATTTAAAGTCAATTTTAAACTTTAAACTTTAAAGTTTAAAGTTTAAACTTAAATTCAATTGAAACTTTAAAGTAACTTTAAAGTTTAAAGTTTTTAAATTGAAGTTTTTTAATAATATAATTTATTAATTAATAATATAATATTATATAATAATTAAAGTTAATAAAAAAAATTACTAGTACACAATGATCCGGTAAGAATCGGTTCCGATCCGGTCCAAACTGATTGCTATTTGGTAACTAAGGGACCAAACGGAACCTTTGGAAATTTCCGGTAAAACCGGTTCCGGTAACTACATCCGGTAACAAGGACCGGTTCCGGTAAAACCGATCCTGTTGATCCGGTCCTGTCCAATTGCCAGCCTTAGTCTTAACGGACGTCCGTGAAAAGTTTCGGCAAAAATCACGACGGAATCCGGATCACCAAAAATCCATAAACTATAGCACACGAAATCAACAAAATGGGGAGTTTACCTGCTCTAGGATTGTTTGACCTTGAAAATGGGTCGGTTTACTCATGTAGAGCCACTGGATCCATAGCTACGATCTTAACGGACGTTTATGAAATTTTTTGGCAAAGATCACGTTGGAATTCTGGATCTCAGAAAATCCATGGACTATAGCATAGGAAAATAGGCAAAATGGGAGGTTTACCTACTCTAGCGATCGTTTGACCTTAAAAATGGGCCGATTTTCCCTTGGGGACCAACTGGCGCCATAGCTAAGGTCTTAACGGATATCCAAAAAAAATTTCGGCAAAAATCACGCTGGAATTCTGGATCTCCAAATATCCATGGACTATAGCACACGAAAATAGGCAAAATTGGGGGTTTTCCTGCTCTAGGGCTCGTTTGACCTTGAAAATGGCCCGATTTTCCTTTGTGGACAAACTGGCGCCATAGCTAAGGTCTTAACGGACGTCCATGAAAATTTTTGGCAAAAATCACGTTAGAATTCTGGATCACCAAAAATCCATAGACTATACCACATGAAAATCGGCAAAATGGGGGGTTTACCTGCTCAAGTGCTTATTTGACTTTGAAAATGGGCCGATTTGCCTGTGGGCACCAACTGGCTCCATAGCTAAGGTCTTAACGGACGTCCATGAAAAATTACGGCAAAGATAATGTCAGAATTTAGAATCATAAAAAATCCATGGACTATAGCACACGAAAATCTGCATAATGGGGAATTTACCTCCTTTGGGCTCGTTTGACCTGTAAAATAGGTGGGTTTGCCCGTGGGGACCAACAGGCTCCATAGCTAAGGTCTTAACGAATGTCCATGAAAAATTTCGGCAATAATTACGTCGGAATTCTAGATCACCAAAAATTCATAGACTACTGCACACGAAAATCAGCATAATTGGGGGTTTACTTTCTCTGGTCTCATTTGACCTTGAAAATGGGCCGGTTTTCCCGTGTAGAACAACTGAACCCATAGCTAAACAAACATCCATGAAAAATTTCAGAAAAAAAAACACATTGTAATTCTGAATCAACAAGAATCCATAACTATTGCACACGAAAATTGGCAAAATAGGGGGTTTATCTTCTTTGGGGCTCGTTTGACCTTAAAAATGGGCCGGTTTTCCCGTGGAGACCAACTGGCTCCATAGCTAAAGTCTTAAGGGAAGTCCATGAATAATTTCAGCAAAAGACACGTCAGAATTTTGAATCACCAAAAATCCATGTACTATAACACACGAAAATCGGCAAAATAGGGGCTTTACCTGCTTTGGAGCTCGTTTGACCTTGAAAATGGGCCAATTTTCCCGTGGGGACCAACTGGCTCCATAGCTAATGTCTTAACGGCCCTCTTTGAAAAATTTTGACAAAAATTACGTCGAAATTTCGGATCACCAAAAACCCATGGACTATAGCACACAAAATTTGGCAAAATGGGGGATTTACTTGCTTTGGGCTCGAGGTTGGTTTGCCCGTGGGACCAACTGGCTCCGTAGCTAAGGTCTTAACAGACGTCTATGAAAATTTTTGGCAAAAATCACGTTAGAATTCTGGATGACCAACAATCTATGGACTTTAGCACACAAAAATTGTCAGAAAGGGGGGTTTACCCGCTCTTAGGCTCGTTTGACATTGAAAATTGGCCGGTTAGCCGGTGGGGACCAACTGGCTCCATTGTTAAGCTCTTAATGGACGTCCATGAAAAATATTGGCAAAAATCACGTTGGAATTCCAGACACAAAAAATCCATGGACTATAGCATACGAAAATTGGCAAAATGGGGGATTTACCTGCTTTGGGCTCGTTTGACCTTGAAAATGGGGATTTTTACCCGTGGGGACCAACTGGCTCCATATCTAAGGTCTTAACGGATGTCCATGAAATATTTTGGCAAAAATCACGTCAGAATTCTGGATCACCAAAAATCCATGGATTTTAGCACACGAAAATCAGCAAAATTGGGGGTTTACCTGCTCTAGGGCTCATTTAACCTTGAAAATGGGGCGATTTGCCTGTGGGGACCAATTAGCTCCGTAGCTGAAGTCTTCACGGGCGTCCATGAAAAATTTCGGCAAAAATTATGTCAAAATTTTGGATCACCAAAAATCCATGGACTATAACACACAAAAATCGACAAAATAGGGGGTTTACCTACTCTGGGATTGTTTGACCTTGAAAATGTGCTGGTCCAATGGGGACCAACTGGCTCCATAACTAAGGTCTTAACAGACGTTCATGAAAAATTTCGGCAAAAATCACGTCGAAATTTTGGATCACCAAAAGTTTATGGACTTTAGCACACGTAAATCGGCAAAATGGTGGGTTTACCACCTCTTGTGCTCGTTTGACCTTGAAAATGGGCCGGTTAGCCCGTGGGGACCAACTAGATCCATAGCTAACGTCTTAATGGATGTCCATGAAAAAATTCGGCAAAAACAATGTCATAATTCAGGATCACCAAAAATCCATGGACTATAGCACATAAAAATTGGCAAAATGGGGCTTTACCTGCTCTAGGCTCATTTGACCTTGAAAATGGGTCGGTTTACCTGTGGGGACCATCTGACTCCATAGCTAAGGTCTTAACGGACGTCCATGAAAACTTTCGATAAAAATCACATCGGAATTCCAAATCACCAAAAATCTATGGACTATAGCACACAAAAATCTAAAAAATGAGGGGTTTACATGCACTGGGCTCACTTGACCTTGAAAATGGGCCGGTTTTCCCGTGGGAACAGATTGACTCCATAGCTAAGGTCTTAACGGACGTCCATAAAAAATTTCATCAAAAATCATATTGGAATTTTGGATCACCAAAAATTCATGGACTATAACACACGAAAATAGGCAAAATGGGGGGTTTACTTACTCTAGGACTCGTTTGACCTCTAAACTGGGCCGATTTACCCTTGGGGACAAACTGGCTCCATAGCTAAGGTCTTAACGGACGTCCATGAAAAATTTCAGCAAAAATCACATTGGAATTTTGGATCACCAAAAATCTATGGACTATAGGACACGAAAATCGATAAAATAGGGAGTTTACATGCTCTGGTGGTCGTTTGACCTTGAAAATGGGTCGGTTTACCCGTGGGAACTAACTAACTCCATAGATAAGGTCTTAACGAACGTCCATGAAAAATTTTGGCAAAAATCACGTCAAAAATCTGGATCACAAAAACATCATGGACTATAGCACACGAAAATCAGCAAAATAGGGGGTTTACCTGCTTCGGGGCTCGTTTGACCTTGAAAATGGGTCGGTTTGCCCGTGGGGACCAACTGCCTTCATAACCAAGGTCTTAACGGACGTCCATTAAAAATTTCAACAAAAATCACATCGGAATTCTAGGTCACCAAAAATCTATGGACTATAGCACATGAAAATTGGCAAAATCGGGGGTTTACATGCTCTGGGGCTCGTTTGACCTTGAAAATAGGTCGGTTTGCCTGTGGGAACTAACTGACTCCATAGATAAGGTCTTAACGGACGTTCATGAAAAATATCGGCAAAAATCACGTCGAAATTCTGAATCACAAAAACGTCATAGACTATAGCACACAAAAATCGGCAAAATGGGCGGTTTACCTGCTCTGGGCTCTTTGACCTTGAAAATGGGTCGGTTTGCCCGTGGGGACCAACTGCCTTCATAACTAAGGTCTTAACTGACGTCCATTAAAAATTTCAGCAAAAATCACGTCGGAATTATGGGTCACCAAAAATCCATGGACTATAGCACACAAAAATCGGCAAAATGGGGGGTTTACTTGCTCTGGGGTTCGTTTGACCTTGAAAATTGGTCGGTTTGTCTGTGGGACCTATTGACTCCATAACTAAGGTCTTAACGAACGCCCATGAAAAATTTCAGCAAAAATCACGTCAGAATTTCGGATCACCAAAAATTCATGGACTATAACACACAAAAATTGGCAAAATAGGGGGTTTACCTGCTCTGGGGCTCATTTGACCTTGAAAATGGGTCGGTTTGCCTGTGGGACCAACTGGCTCCATAGCTAAGGTCTTAACGGACGTCCATGAAAAATTTCGGCAAAAATAACGTCGGAATTTTGGATCACCAAAAATCCTTGGACTATAAGCACACAAAATTGGGTAAAATTGGGTGTTTACCTGCTCTAGGGCTTGTTTGACCTTGAAAATGGTGATCCGAAATTCCTGCTTGTTTTTTTGCCGAAATTGCTCATAGATGTTCGTTAAGACCTTTATAATGGAGTCAGTTGGTCCCGAAAGACAAATCGACGCATTTTCAAGTTCCAACAAGCCCCAAAGCAAGTAAACCAGATTTTACTGAGTTTCATGTACTATAGTCCATGGAATTTTGGTGAGCCAGAATTTCAGCTTGTTTTTGGCCGATATTTTTCATGGACGTCCGTTAAGACCTTAGTAATGGAGCCAATTGATCCCGAGGGGCAAACCAGCATTTTCAAGTTCAAACAAGCCCTAAAGTAGGTAAAACTAGATTTTACCGATTTTCATGTAGTTAGCTCACATGTTTTGTTGTCGATTAAAGCTAATATCCCACAAAATGAACTAAGTTACTTTCTAAGGTTTCATAAAGTTTTCATATGATTCTAAGATGCATTGACTATGTTCATATTTTACGATCCTTTTTACAGGTTTTGCTTTATTTAGCTTGGTCATGCATATCATGTTTTCCAATTATGTCCCTTTATGATCATGTTTTGATGTTTATGCATATTCCTCATACTTGGTATATTTCATGTATTAATGCATATTTGTGCCTACATTGTTTAATGACGTAGTGTGACGCTTCTTCTCCCTCTGTTCGTGGCTAGTGAGCACTTGGAGAATTTGAAGACTTGGTGAGTCCTCATACTTTGAGGACAATGTCACATTTATTGATTTCCTTATGTTTTCGTTTTCAGACGTTATATGTGGCGTACGGGTTACGTCCCGACCACTCTTTTGATGTAATAGATGGCTTGCCAAGACTTTGATGTACTTCCACTTATATGTCAAACTTTGTACTTGTGAGATTTCATGTTTTTCTCTATGATGTTATGTATATGTATGTCAAGTGGTTTGTGTAGGGCCTTTCGGGGTCTTATATGTCATGTCACGTCTAGGGTGTACTTTGAGTCGTGACAATTACATATAGTCTCACCATTTTTTAAGACATATTTTTGTATTTACGAGCCAACTTTTAAGAATTACACGACTTTTTTTTGTTTTTTGTTTTTCGTGTATATTAGCCATGGATCTGGCATTTTGGAGCATCCAAAAAAAATTTCCAAAAAAACTTAATGAGGACCTCCGTAATGAGTTGGGAAAGCATTACATATAGTCCCAGCATTTTTAAGGCATATTTTCACATTTACGAGCCAACTTTTAGGAATTACACGACTTTCTTAGTTTTTCGTGTTTATTAGCCCATGGATCTGGCGCCTTGGAGCACCCAAAAAAAAATTCTGAAAACTTTATAAGGACCTCCGTAATGAGTTGGAAAACATTATGTATAGTTTCGTCATTTTTTTAAGGCATATTTTCGCATATATATCTCGTAGAATTTGTCAAGGTGCACGAAAGTTGGCTTGGACACCAATCATTCAAAAAAAATGGGTGCAAAAGCCAACCACATACCACTCACCTAAAAAAAAAAAAGATAGCGCGGTGCATTAGAGGATCCAGCTATGCTTGGGATCCAGGAAAGGGTTGAAACTATTGACCACTCCCCTATTTCTGAATTTCCTTGATGCAGTAAATCCTATATCAGTTCAGTTCAAAAACATTTTAAAGCTATCACCAGACAAAAGAAACCAACATGAGACCAAAGCATTGGAGAGGTGTCACAACTGCTCAGCAAATGAAACTACAAAATGAGTACTACTGTAGTATTCCTCCCATGTCTTGAACCGCAGAAAATGTCTTCCATGAAAGCGGGACACAATCAAACAAAATGTCTAGATATTCGAGTTCAAAGTGATGATTTCCCTAGAAATTAAAGCTCATCATCTTTGAAGTCTACAGCAAAATTCCAGTAATGAAGAACCCCAGCATCAGCAAAGACCTTACGAGCAGCAGCCTCAGTCCTGCACTCGTGAACCAAAAACCTATGAAAGCTCGATTTAGCAACAGTCCCTTGCCAGACTAACACACACTTGTTGAGAGGCTTCTCTTCATCTTCGTCTTGGTCTTCTTTCTTAACAGCAGCAGCCCAATCTATTCGCCTAAGCATAAGTTTCCCATATCGCTTGATGGACTTTTTACCACCTTCAACTACCACCACATTTATATCTCCCAAGATAACCGCACACCCCGTCATGCGATTCTCCTGTGCATTGACATCGACCTTGAAGCGATTTTGAGGGTGTGAAAGGTCATTGATCCTGTATACTGAAACTATCGTCTCTGGCGCAATAGTTGGGTTGTCAAAGAGTTTCCTTTCTTTCTTCTCACGACACTCATCAGGAGTGAGCTTCCGAGAAAGATTTCTGTCTATATGAGCCTGCTCTCGCTCAGCAGCAGCACTTCTAATCTCCTTTTCAAGCTTTGTGGGATCCTGAGTGGCTTCTGAGCCAAGGACTCTCATAAGATTTCTCATTTTAATTTTTGGTTTTGGTGGTTCTAACAGGCCCTGACGTATCATTTCCTGCTTCTCTCTCTCCTGATCAATTCGGCGCCGGGTGCGCATTTTCTTCTGCTCCTTCTTGGTCAGCTTCAATGGCTGTGGAGGAAGTGGAGCAGGTTCAGCAGGAGGCTCAATAGGACCGGGGTGTTCAACATAAATGGTGATCTTCTCTATCTTCAACGTATCATCAGTTAAGTTACAGTTGACCATAACACCATAAGCACCAAATCGTAACAGAGGAGCATCCCTGGCATGTCAGATGAAGAAACAAGAAATACTTAGGGGTTGTTTGGTGTGAGAGATAAAAATAAATAGTGATGGGATAAAAATTGTGTCTTGTTTGGTTGCCATGTTTGGGATAACTTATCCCACCATTTATACCGATGGGATAAGTTATCCCATATACATGTTCGGATAACTAATCCTAGGATAACTTGTTCCCAACCAAACGACCCCTAAGTGTCTAATCAAAGTCATCATTTTTCGGAATTACGAGGATTAAAACAAGGTAAGCATAGCTATAAAAGAAAATTTGGAGATCACACCCGAGGATCATCCACAAATCATGTAAATTCAATAAAATATGGAAAAGTTAAGTCCTTTCAATCATATTATAATTGCACAATACCAGTAGTGTGGACCGCTGATAGTAGCAGATGTCAATTTTGTAGGATTCTTCTTAAACGAAAGTTATGTCAAAAGGGGAGAGAAATTCACATCACATGAACTCATCCAGTGTGTGTAAAGTGTGGCAGATAGGACAGTGCCAAGATAAGAGACCATAACCACATCAAGGAGATAAGTCACATTATAAGTGATGCACACAGACTAGAAGAACCCAGGACACAGACCCATCAAAACAATTATCCATCTGATGGTTAGACACAAGACCAGTAATGTTCAAGATCCACTTCCATCTGTGGAGCTCACTAAACACACAACGCATAGTGGCCTCAACATCGAGTGAGGAGACAGATTAAGTGTCCACTAGGGGGGGAAACACATGATAGACTAAAAAAAGTAAAAAGAAGGGAGATTGAAACAACTTACCACCACTCAATATCAGGGATTGGTTCCTTTGATTTTTCTTCGGTGATAATCCTCTCTGACACCTCAATAAGATTTGGATTTATGTCAGGCCCTGCTTTTGCCTTTGCCAATTGCACTTGCTTTGTCCTCAGCTCTTTGGTTCGTAATTCACCAAATTGGCTCTGCAAAATCAAAAATTACATAAGTAATAAAACCTAATCAAGAGTAATAAGAAGAATAAAGAGAGAATCACAAAAGAATGTGAAAATGCAACAACAAGAACAAATTATGAAGTACCTTTAACTTGATTATTTCTGCGTCTCGGGACCATTTACCTTCCTCCACAAACTGAAATGACATCTTCTTGGGCCTCAAAATTTTGTTCTTGTCAATGCCCATCCTCGGATCAAAATGCGGATTTTTATCAGGATCAATGTCAAGTTCAGGTTTGAGAAGTTGGAAGCTCTCTTTGTTCTGCTTATTGATGTTTACCTGCACAACAACCCAAAGTCAGCACCACAAGCTATTTGAATAAATATAGAAACACTAAAAAAGATGGCCTGAACATGTATGAGCCATACCTTAAGGGTGCTAGATGGCTTAGGCACATTGACCACATTTCCCTGCTCATCAATTTCCCTGCCAAATGTATCCAATCGAAGAACAGTGGCTTTAGCGAGTTTTGGCTGAATTATAACCTCTGAAGGCATTTGCCCAGGAAACATGTTAGTGAGGGAGGGACACTCCGGGTCCTGCCGGAATTCGATCTTAGCAGAAAACTCCTGCGCACGCTTCATTGCTTCGTAGCTCTGTGCTGTGAGGCCCACAACATGAGGCAAGCTACTGGGTAGCATATTTGCAGAATCCATGGTAGCTATTGTTGATGTGCTACGTGCTGAACCTGGAGTGGGTAACATCCCTGCATTTGAAGATGCAACTGGTGGTGGCAATATCGCCACATTGGTTGAAGGGGCTTTAAGGCTCTCCTTGGAACCCATTTGTGAACTTCCATCTCTCATAGAGTTGGCACCCTTGTTTAACTACAGAAATTAAAAGAGGACATAAATAATAGTTTAAGCTTTGACACAAAACAAAGGGAAGGCTTCCCTATAAACCTAAGAGGGAAAAGGAAAAAAAAAAAAAGAAGCTCCTCTCTAAGGCCCTTCTGCATACCTTTAATCTAAGTTGCTCGGAACCTTCAAAATTGATGTCAGGTGCGTGTTAGATCCTTCAAAAGTAGTACTTTTTGGAGGATCCAACACAGGTGCGGCAACATATTTGGAGAGTCCGAGCAACTTAGCTTTTAATCATGTAGTGCTTCTCATTTCCCACAAAAGAAAGAGATAGGAATAGGGAGCCAAGGTAAAAGGAGAACAGAGTTACAAACTGTAGAAATATGCTGGGTGTTTAGATGCAAACTTACCAAAGGAATTCTCTTAAGCTTTTCTTTCAGCAATTTATGCCTTTGTTTGAGATCGTTTGCATTTCCTTTAGCATCAATGGATAAGGTCGCACTCTTGCCAGTGTCACGAGCTGCCCCATCTGTACTAGATTTCCCAAGAACCTTATGAAATCTGTTAATATTAACTCCCTTATTTTCATTTGTGGTAGAAATTGAAGATACCTTGGTAGCAGGAGAATCATTACGAGTCAAAGGTTTATCAGGGGAAGTCCTTAATGCTGCACTATATGATCCCATTGCCACACTCTGCAAATAAGAAAGTCAAATGCATAAATCAGGACAAACATCTGAGAAACAAGACGTGCCAGACTAGTCAAGTTAAGCTCTATCAGATAAAAAAGAAACCAGATTACAGACTTCTAAAGACACAAAAAGAAAGGCCACAACCCTTGGGTGCAATTTCAACAACAATTAAGAAATGTAATTCATAAAGACAATGCAGAAGTATGCAGCATTGTATCCCAGTAACAAAGGTGCATGGAAATAAGAACTACGCAAGACATATACAAACATAGGTAAAAGCAACACAACAATGTAAATGTGATATGCAACTTGGAAGAACAATATTGAAACAAAAAACCTCACACTATCAATGGTATCAACACCCTGCCCATCGTCATAGGGCTCCGGTTTCGGTTCTTCCTTCACAGTTCTCATTTCAAATCCTTCTCCCTTCTTTTTTTCATCGATTTCCACATCTTCCTTATCCATCAACTTCACATCCCCAACTCTCAGTTTGTCCTTCTTAACCTCCGAACCCCTAGCTCTCTTCTCATCTACATTCCTCTTATCCACATTCTCTCCTCTATCTTTCCTCTTATGCGAATTTCTTCTCTCCATTGAATCCTCTCTGTTAACTTCCAACTCAAACGATTTCTCGCATCTATCCTGATCACGTGATTTCTCACGCCTTTCACGATCATAAGCTCTATCTCTGCTTCCTTCCCTCTCACGATCTCGTTGCCGATCATCGATCTGACGTTGATTCTCATCCTCGCGATCGTGACCTCTATCTCTGCTTCCTTCACGTTCAATCGATCTCTCACGGTCTTGACGTCGCCGATCATCGGACCGGTGTCTGTTCTCTTCGTCACGGTGATGCTTCGAACGGTGGTGATCGTCGTCGCGGTCGCCGTCCCTGGATCCTCTTTCTCTCCTACTCGATTTTTCTCTCTCCATTATCAATTTTTCTTTAGGGATTCTGAAACTCTTTTTTCTTTCAAATTCGAATAGATTTATCGATTTGAAATTTGGCGCTCTAATGGGTCGGGTTTTAAGTACTTATATGTTTTTTAAAAAATAAAAATATAGTCCTATTAAATTTTACTACTATGAAATTAATTCTTATTAGAATTTGTCATGATTGTCTAACAAAAATTAACTAAAATGAAGGCTATCACAAAGGGGATTTTATAGTATATTGTTATATATTGTTCACGTAACAAATGTCTAGTTTTGAATCCAGACGATTGAGGAAACGACATGTGGTCAATGGTCACCATGTTTCGACAAGGTTATAATTCTTACCTCATGAGTTAGTTTTTGAGCTTACAATAGGTCTAGATTCGTTTTACTTTTATATGTTTTGTTGCAAATTTGCTTCTGATTAAAGTTACTCTAGGAGATGTGAAAAAATAATGAAATCATTAACTTCATAATAGTCCGAAAATGACCGAGTCAAAATATGACTTTCAAATTAAGTTCTAAATTAGTAAATGTCACTAAAGTGAGTGACGATGCCATGCGTAAAAAGGAAGAGACTCACAGAATAATAGAGGCAAATAGAGCTTTTGCATATTTTTATTAATCCATGAACAAAATTTATACATCTGGATTGGAAAAGAATCAAGAGAAAAGGAAAGAACTAGAATTGATTAATAGATTTCTCGAAACAAACGAAAAGGAAAAGAAAGATGGACCTCGAAATAAGATTTAATCCTAGTCATGGAGATTCCGTAACTATTCCAAGAATGGAAAATTCACTTGAAGAAAAGGATAATCTTCAACATGCATGCATCATTGAATCATCAGCCTTGAGTTATAGCAAGAACCATTTTTAAACTTTAGAAGCCAAAAGGATTTAACAAATGTTCAATATGTTCATCTCATATGTGCATAATCTTGGAGACTTTCTGGTAGTATAGTGGAAGAACATCAAATTTGCTTTGATATGTGTTACCTCAGTCAAGGGTCTTTTCAGAAACAGCCTCTCTACCTTCACGAGGTAGGGGTCAAGTTTGAGTAAACTCTAACCTCTCCAGACCCCACGTGTGGGATTTCATTTGGTATGTTGTTGTTGTATAGTTGAAGAACATCATATACTTGCCAAAAATGATAAATGCAATACCATTACGACATTGAATTGTGAATTTGTGATGATGAATAGAGACACATGAACACTTCAAATAAAATGGTTATCAGCCCTCTCAACCACACCCGTTTGAATTGCTCTATCGTGCTAGTGAACAACTCGGTAAAAAAACCCTAATGAAAACTTATGTATGTATAGTATAACCGCGGCTTCAAATCAATTGAACCAACGCAAGTATCTGTTATAACATAGAAATCTAAAGAAAAGAGAATACAAATATACAATCCAAAGGCAGAGTTCATTAGATGGACCTGCATTTTATCCTAACATATATCACATGAGTCTTTGTTTTCAGATTTTACCATTTGGCAAAAAACTTTGCTCATTGAAACACCAGCAAGATCAGCCATACTCCCCATGCTGTATTCTGTACTTAAGACACTATTATCCAACTGATTATCCGATATCTCGTTCTCTTGTGTTGTTTTTTCGTCTTTCCCTTGAAGTTTCAATGCATATTCCAAGTTCCACAAAACTTCTCCCATAGT
>JAJOOR010019569.1:0-25107 GCA_036250505.1 Solanum acaule | reverse complement strand
GTTGCTTGGACTCCTCAGAAATGTCAAATAGTGCATTTTTGGAGGATCCAATACAGTGCGGCAACATTTTTGGGGAGACCAAGCAACATAGAGCCAGGATCCGATTCCAGTTTTAAAAGCATTGCATGCTTTCATTTCTTACGATTTGTTTCCTTTATCTTTGTAGGTATCATCCGGCCTGTGTGGGATTGACTAGTGAACAAACTAAACAACTAGCTGACTTTGTTTGTTCCGATTGCTCATCCTCTGTGAAGAAGTCTGTTAATACTCCAGTCCCTCTGTCCAGTGGCAAGGTACTATGTTGTTGGCTTGCTTTAGCTGTTATTGATTGACTTCTAACATTTGAAAAGCTGAAGTTCGTACTTCTCCACTTTAGTGATTATGAAAACTAGTCCTCAGATTTGATTGATGACTGTGACTGCTTTATATCATGAATGAGATGGATTGATGACTGTGACTGCTTTATATACCAACTAGTCCTCAGATTTGATTGATGACTGTGACTGCTTTATATACCAACTAGTCCTCAGATTTGATTGATGACTG
The DNA here is from genome assembly GCA_036250505.1 of Solanum acaule. Lineage (NCBI taxonomy): Eukaryota > Viridiplantae > Streptophyta > Magnoliopsida > Solanales > Solanaceae > Solanum > Solanum acaule. The sequence continues at coordinate 24,561 of JAJOOR010019569.1, read as the reverse complement.
TGACTGCTTTATATACCAACATTGTTTGTTTTTCTATACTGACTTGGTATATCATGAATGAGATGGATTTCTTTGATTTGTCAAAAAACAAAAGGAAATTATGCGACATGATTTACTTTTTAGTGAATTTCACTAATCAAGCATCTGGTAGATGCATTCAGCTTATAGAAGTAGAGTAATACTCATACTGTATACTACGTTACCAATTTCAAAAAAAAAAAGTAATACTCATACTGTATATAGTTTCTTTTTTGCACTGCGTGTATATATTATTTGTTCATTCCTTCAGCTGCTACTTACTTTTTAACTAATGCATGTTTTTTTTATTATGATGTGAACTTAAGGATCATTTGGTTAGAGGGATATATTAAGAGAAGTAATCTCATCATACTATAATACATTGCTTGGCTGGAGAATTTTAAAAATACCTGCGGCGTAACTTAGCATTTGGTTGGCCCTTTATTAGAATAATCCCTGCATAACTAGTGTAGTGTTTGGTTAGTATTGTAAATTAAATAATACAAGCATTAATTTGTGCAATAATCAATATATTATTTCCTGCAGAATAGATTTTGGAAAAGAGTAGTCAATAAGTAGGTTGAGACCATGATGTCTTAGGTTCAAAATTCTAGCAGAGGCAAAATACTAGGTGATTTTATTCCATTTGTCCAAGCCTTGGTGAACTGAGTTACCCGACATCTGTGCTGGTAGGAGGTAGCAGTTACCCCCCTTGAATTAGTCAAGGTGTGCGCAAGCTAGCCCGTACACCACAGTTATAAAAAAAAAACATATATTAGGAGTAAGGGGATGAAAGTTTTCAATGAGAAAGTGCTCTCAAAGTTAGTAATCCCTAGTTAACATTTGTTGTATAATTATTCGTTGCAAAACAATTCCTATATTGTTAATCACCGCATAATGATCCCTTCATTATTATTCGCTGCATAAAGATTCGTGTATTATAATTCCCACATAACTAGTATGTGAACCAAACAACTTTTTAAAGCCTTAGCAAACCTTTGCCTTTTGCCCTTAAACAATATTTATTAGGACACAAAGATGTGAGGTTTGTTGCTCTTTTCTCCTTCAACCTGCCATTCTTGAATACTTAACTAGTGGCCATGTATGCGTGTGGTTTTTAACATTTTGACCCCTACGTCCCCATTTGTAGCATTACCTTGGATCTAACACTTGCTTTGCATAGAACCCTTACCTATGCCACCACTGGTACTCTGTTGTTGAGCAACAGCTTCCCTTTGATTATGCTGCAATTTCATTCTGATTTGACCCTCGCTTTTGTTGTTTATTATTACAATTCTGCTCAACATCTATGTCAAATTTCTCCTTCATGGCAGCACCCTCATTTTCTCTGATGTCCTTTCCTTGTCATATAGTCATGGGTTATGCTTTTTAATTTTTGAAAGTTTTAGGCAAACTTGCTAAATGCATTGGGCATATGCAAGTATGGTACATACTTGTATCATTCGCAAGTCTTTGTAACATGCTTCATCTTTTCTGCTTATAGTTACGCTCTCTCACTCTCATTGGCAGATATGCTTAATAATTCTGTGATGATTTTCCAGGTTGTGCCAAAGCGCCAGAAGAGGTAGGCGGAGCTGTGGTAAAGATGGATGAAGCTAGTTTTCATCATGTTTGGGATGCTCATCAGGATTTTGTACAGTGCACTGAACTGGAACTAATGCCAGTTCTTTGCATATATTATCTGATGTCTGTTGTGTCCTGCTTTTGTCAGTAGTTCTTGTATGTACTAGTATTAGCAGATGTTGACAGTCTGTTGGAATTTGAAACTGAACTAGCAAAACATTCTGGATTTTGAATGGCAAAATTAGTGTAAATTTATTGACATGTTATCTTCTACTCTGCTCCGAGTTTACACACTCTGGGCGGTATTATACACCAGCACTTAATTTTAGGATGCACCACTTAGGGGTGGGCATGGTATGGTATATACCGAATTACCATGTCATATCGAAATTTTTAATAGCATGGTTTTGGTATTAAGGTAATTGGTATAGTATATGGTATGCATTTTAATTTATTCTTTTTGTATTTGATATGGTATTTGGTATTTAGAAATAACATATCGAAATATCGAATATCATACCGAAGTATATTTAGTTACATAAATAACATATGTATTATTAAAATAGTAACAAATATGCCACCTAGTATTTTTACAAACTAAATGTTTAAAAGTTGAAACTTTGACCAATCTATTTTAAAATGTATTTGAATTGTAATTGATTAACAAAATGAGTTGTACTTTATTTGCATATATATTTCTACATGTGTAATGTGTTAGTATGATACAGTTGAGACTTTTTTTTAATTGTCAAAGTCATAATACTCTATTATACGAGTATATATTAGTTGAAGTTAAGCAAATTATGATTACTGATTTATCAAGAATATCCCAAACTTTAATATATTGAACCATATCGAATTAAATTGATATGATAATGATAATGATTTAAAAATTAAATTATCAAAATTTAGGGATAGAAACTTTCAAATATTGTATCAGTTTGATACATAACTAGATAAAACTTTAATGTAATATGTCTAACTTTGATGTATTGAAAAATCAGTTTCAGGAAGTGGAATCCATGCAATAAAAGCTACTCTAGCATAATTTTGAAAAGATTAGGATACACCTAGAATACTTCTTAAATTTTTCTATAAATAGCTTCAAGGAAGTTTAAGTCATTTTGGTCAAACAGTGTTCATTAGCATTTTTTTTACCATACACACCAACTGCAATTCATCAGTAAATCATATTCTGTGATATCACCAAGTCTTGAATGCTCAAATCATACAAACCATTCTACTTCATTTCCACACAGCAGCTGTTCTTACAGGGGATGAAAGTACCATATGACACATAATTGGGGGACAGACCCGTACAACGTTGCATTTAAGAAAATTTGAATTTTAAACAACACCTGCTGCTATCTTGGTACAGCTTTAGATTCACAAAGATTAAAAATAATATCCAGTAGTAAATAAGATCGAAACGTCTGGAAATAATAAAACGAAAAGAGAGTTTTCGCAGCTCACTAAAACTTTTGTATAACCACTGAATTTGCGAGTCCTGCTTGCTCAATCGTTTGGGTTGGGTCACTGAGCATTTTAGGAGGAAATCCAACAGTTTGTAGTTGATATGCCCTGGTGTCACTTGGCCTTGAAGCATCAATAAAGGCACGGATGTCGCCAACAGTTTGGTGGAAGTTGAAGTGTGCAACCATGCGACTTCCATCTGCCAATCTAATTTGAAGCGAGGTCGAAGGCAATGATTCATCCAGAACACTTGTGGAAGCTGCTGGGACTGTGCTTGTGGGAGCAGAAGAAGATGGCTCAGAAGTTGCTGGAGTTGCGCTGCTTCCAAGTGTTCTTCCCACTCCCTGAAACGAAACTTGGCGTTTCTCTGGTTCCTGCAAGTGTGTTGCACATGTTTAGTGACATTAAGTAATGAAGTCAATACCAGTGAAGAGATTCTGTCACAGGTTTCCAAACTTCTGTTCAGAGGACGAAAAGTGACACACATCTAGGGATAAGGGAGAGAAACAGAAGAATATCCAAATAGGTTTGTTCCCGTGTTCTTTCCCTAATCTTTCTTATATAACAGAGTACAGATCCACAAAGAAACGAACGTACTATGGCCAATGTTGTATATGTGCACTCATTAACTTGTTCCTCTTCCTTGTAATGTCCCCTTTTCATATTTGGTGCATCAAAGGAGATGAAAAATGAGAAAAATGGTGGACTGAACACGCAATACTTACAGGACAGTTCTCATCCCTTCTTATGAGGTTGCAATGCACCTGGGATCTGGTATCTGCAGGAGCCAACTCTCTAGGACATTCAGACTTTGTGATACTCTGAAATGAAGAACCAGTAACCAAAAGTCATTCAAAATAGAAAATCTTTATCACCAAATACACCATGGAAAAAAACCAGTAAAAGATTTAGTAAAACAGAGTGATAATTTGAATATGAAACAGATGACCAACAAAACATGGGAGCTTAAGAGCATGATCCTCAAATGGGGAGCTTAGTCATGTGCATATGTCATGCCCCTAGACTACCGATAATAGGAGGATAATAGAAATTGTGATGATATAAGTGACAATTAACATTAGCAGGAGATGAATTTGTAAATCTGAAATATAGACCGACTACTGATTATCTAGCAGGATTGACCGACCCATGATGTTCGTTCCTAATCATGAATTTTTATTTAAATGCTCACTACAGTTACCTCCAGAAAAGATGCATTTTCAGGATCATCCAGCCTTCTCAAAGGACCATCATTTACAGTGAAACCATTTCTCCAGAAGACAATATTGTGCACGATGGACTCAGGTGGTTGAGGAGCTGATGTTGGCACTGTCTCCCCTGCAAGTGTTCTCGCAGATCCAGTAAAGCTTGTTGAGCTTGAACTAGGGACGACATTTTCCAAAGGACCTTGCGTGGCACCCACTTGCCTAGCTCGGTCAAAGATGGAGTCCACATCATTATGCTTTGAAGGATCTTGAACAAGCATTCCACTACAAGCATAATCATAGGTATATTAGTGATACAGTTATACATAATAGGTATGCTAGCCTCTCTATCTCCCCTTTAAAGTTCTATCTATCAAATCATCTAAGTGCAGAAAAGATCTAAAAGAATAGAAGACAATTCATAGATTGAACAACTAAAATGAATTAATTGTTAGAATCACGAAAAGCGACACATTCAGCAATAACACATCTGACTAGGAACAACATTAAAGCTGAATGGTGGAAAACAGCATACAACCACAAAATATAGGTAAAGTAACCAACAAATTGACATGCATTTTTGGAAAGGTTTTTATGAATGTCTAATTATATACTTGTCAATTGTCATATACCCAGTGAAATCCCATAGGGTCTGGGGAGGGTGGGTGTACGGAGACCTTACCCCTACCTTTCGCCACCATCTTCTTTTTCTATAATAATTTCTTAGCACCCCAACAGATCAAGCACTCCTTTTAGCCACAACAACGACAACAACACCTAAATCTCAAGCTAGTTGACATCGGCGATAAGAATCATCAATATCCATTTTTTTCCATTTGAGCCTGAAGATTTATCCCCCCACTTCCATCCCAAAACACACAAAAACCTCATCCTACACCCTACTTTCACCTCTGTATTACCTAGGGAACACTCTTTTCTCTATAAAAACATGATCAAGAAAATCATTCTGAAAATATCAACAACAATGGACTATAGTTCTCTAAATCCACCAGCTCCGCACTAGCAACAAAAGAATCAGACTACCTGCAACTAAACATACAACCTTTTTATCCCATATGGTGCCCTCTAACAAGAACAAACTCACAAACTACAACAGAAAACCTCTAACAAGAACAAACTCACAAACTACAACAGAAAACCTCTAACAAGAACAAACTCACAAACTACAAAAGGAAAATGGTAAAAGGCTCTGCCTTTTGCTGAGAATAACATAGCAAATATACAATTCACATGGAACACATCAGCTTTAGCAAACTCTAACACATCATTCCTTATCAAAACGTGCAAACATGTAACAGTTTAATAAATGTTCAACTAAACGCAACTATGGAGAAGTAACTAAACATAATTTGAATAAAAAAAAACAATCTAATTATCACCAATCCCCTTCATGAATATAGAAGATTCATACATACTGCTATCAGCTAAGTTTTCGATTTTGGCATAGTTAGTTGATGTGGATTTATGGAATTGAGAATAAATGTGTAAAAGTCAACAGCTGATTAATCAATTGAGGAATAGAGAATGATGGCGAGAGGAATTAGGGTTTGAGCAAATTGATAGAAGTACCTTTTTTCACCACCGGTGTAGTATTCTTGGGGACCATCGGAATCGCTGTCGGAATCGTGACCGGATGGACGATTGAGATCGGAAAGTGTACGAATTCCACCGGCACGGCTACCGGAGGTTTGCCTAGAGGGTTTCTTGCTATCGCGTGAGGACATTGATTCTACTCTGTTGCTGCAACTTCGAGAATGAGGGGAATACGATTCGATTCAATGATTATACTAGTCACCTAATTCTAGGGCTTTTTATTTATTTATTTATTCTTCTCCTCTTTTGTCTTGTTTTGGGGTGCCAATTCCAATATTGCAATTTGCTACATGCACCTTTTTTTATTTAATTACTTTATTTTGGGTCGGTGTTGACCCTCTGAGTTTTTTTTAGAGGAAAAACACCATAAAACAAACTACTATTCCTTCTAATTACATGTTGAAATAGTTTTTTCAATTATATTTTGTGAGAAAGATATTGTTATTAATATATGTTATCCGTCAATAAATATATATAGATCAAATTAGATGTAATTACTATATATATATATATATTGTATTTAATCGTGATTTACATGTATATCAAATATATTAACTTTCTCTTTCTCATTCTACCGTCTTTATTTATATGTGCATCCTATCAATTTCATATATATGTATATCCAGAAATCAATTGCATTTAATTATCTGATATCATTTCATCTCGTGTATTCAATATAATTTCATCAGCATATATGTTATTAAATATTTTGTATATCCGTCCATAAACACGCGTATTTGGTATCAAAAATATATATTTTTTGTATCAAAATATGCATTGATACATTTATCATTATATCCGTGGATAAATATCTGTATATCAAAATTATACAAAATATGCTCTAATACACATCATTATCGAGAAGAAAGACAGAGGTGAAGGAGGAGAGCAAGACGGATAGAGCGAGAAAAAGGGTGAGGAGCAGAAAGAGGGAAAGATGGCAAGAGTGAGAGATAGATGAAGACATCGAGCGAGAAAAAAGTTATGTAATTATTTTAAAGTATAAAAGAATATAATAAATATGGTAAAATTATTTATCTAAGATAGTTTTTTCTTATTTTTATTGGATCACTTATTTTTGCGAATACATTTTCTGCATATGGCGTTCTCGCATGGCTTTGCTAATACCTCTTGTCGTCGGCAACCAAATGCGTCTTTCGTAGATAATTTAATTGCATCTTATCTTTTTGGTACATATGACGCAGAATAAGACTTTGGTGGAATTGAAAGGGAAAGGACACCAAACAAAGCAACAACCGTCAAGATGTTACTATATTTGAATATATGTATATGCAATACGTAAAAATGTTTCAATTTTCTTTTCTTCATGTAATACGTAAAAGATGAAATATATAACTAAACTAACATAACATAATGTAGATAATTCTTTTTCTATTGAATCGGTATTTTTCTAATGGAAAAATGTTTTAAGATTTGACAAGGCTGAAAATGTCATACACCAGCCCATCTAAAATGAACTCTTTAGACGTTTAATAGCCCACAGAGTATCTAGTTGGGCTTTGGCAATTTCCACTCTCACAGTTTGTTATATGTTCGTGGATACAGAATTAATAATACAGTATTGTACCATTTCTCACGTCTATTTATTTTTTGTATAACTTACATAAATTCAATAGTGTAAAATCTAAATTACATCCTATCCCTATTCTTTTCTATTTTACAAAAATTTCTTAAAATATCAGCCATCCGGAAACATAAGTTCATTTGGATACATTAATTGTGATACATTATAAAACTTGTTTGTTGCGCTTAATATGAAATATTAACATAAAATTGATTTTCTTTCGGATAAATCACGCAGATCTGATTGATATCAATCCATTCCAATCTGTAACAACTTCACAAAATTCAAAATTCAGATTTTCATCTTCTCCATCAATTTGAAATCGTAAAAGTTCCACAGGAGGAATTGCCCTTCTTTGTGTTGTTGCTCAACAACCTGTCAATGTTAGCATCGATGAAACAATTGTTGATTTTCAATTGTATAGAGGGGATACTCTTATCTGTTACTTTTATTCTACACATTTTTTTGCCCTTTCTTCTTTCAAGAATCCCAAAAATGACGTGCACTTTGTCCTTTTGTATTATGAAAATATGCAGGGAATCTATGATGGAAGTTGCTCTAGTAGTCCAGATGACTTGAGCCATGGAGTCCTAATAGTAGGATATAGTTCCGAAAGAGATGATAACTACTGGATAATCAAGAACTCATGGGGTTAATCATGGAGAGTGGAGGGATATGGATATATAAGAAAAAACAATGATTTTTCATACGGTGTTTGTGCCATTATTTCATTGGCTTCTTATCCGACGAAGAAATTATCTTTTGTATTAACTCCTTATCCATCTCCGGCCGTTCAACCACCTCCTCCACCCTCTCCACCATTGGTATATAGTTTTTTTTAATGTATCATTGTTATAGTATTATTTTATCATTTTGATGTGAATATGTAAGTCATGATACATTAGTGGTAAACAACCCACGTGTATTGTAATTTTGTATCTATAGATTATGATGTGGTCATTATTTTGTATCCAGATGTGATTTGTATAAAAATGTATCATCATAATATATTGTATATGATACATGTAATAAATGGATTAACAATTGGAACAGATTAGATACATTTGTATTAGGTTATTATTGTGTATATTGTACATATAAATAGTGTAACAATTAAGATATGTAAAGTTCTTGTTTTGATCAAGATAAATATGGATGATACATTAATATATATCAATATTGATTTTTTGTGAATGGTTGTATCATTGATAATTCTAATGTACCCAATACATGTTATAAAATGGTTACAAAATTGTGCGGACATGTGTTCGTTTGTTGTTAGATATGTGTTGCATTGAAAATTGAAAATTGAAAAAAATGTATTTCATATAATGTATCATTGAATTTTTTAATGTTTGCAGATTATTTCATGTCGTCTGAGTTTTTATGTATCAAGATTATTATTGGGTAATATGTACATATACATCGCATCCTAAGTTGGATAAGACTGAACAAATATTAAAGAGTGCAGATACATAACACATAAGTGATTTGTTACGGTCTACATTGCCTTTTAAATTTGAATGAGATTGATGATTCATTGAAAAACTTGATACATGCAAATGATACATTAGGTAGTGTTTATGTATCAAGTACATTTATATTGAACATGATAAAACTAATCAACAACAACACTAAGGTTATGTATCAACACCTTAAATATGAATATGATACATTGTATAAAACAAGGATGAACGGAGAATCAGATACATTAGAGAAGTAAAGATTGCTTGTAAAGTGTTCCATATCCTTTTAAAATAAAAAAATATTGATGATCATTATAAAACTTGATATATTGCAAATGATACATTAAGCATTACTTATGTATAAAGTATATAAGTATTGCACATGAAACTCAATAGTCGAATATTCAACAATATTAAAATTATGTATCAATGTAATAAATATATAACTGATGCATTAATGTATCCGAAATTTCATACCACTAACAAAGGTTAATTTAAGAAACAAAATAAACAAGATACATTGACAATCGATAACTTTGATAAAGATAGGCGTGAAGATGCATCCTTCTTCGATCTTGCCTTCTCCAACAAAGTCAACATCTATCTTTTCAACAAAGGCTACCAAGTTCCCCAGATCCTTATTGTCCCTATTTATTTTGATCCCTTCTGGGTTTCATTCTCATCAGGCTAGATCATGTCATCAACTACAATATTACGATATTGGGTCAACATGTCAAGTATGGTAAGCATATTTTGCACACGCTTTTTTCATACGTTTACCAACATGTGCCCACTGAGACTTGAATTAACATTAGTAAATTGATGATGAAAAAAAAACGCAAGGATGAACGGCGAAAATCAAGGAAGACAAAAATTACCTATTCAAGATGTTGAAATTGATTTGAGCGGAGAGAGAGCGATTTTGAATTTCAAATTGTTAGTAAGGAATTAATTGATAAGATTGTGGGAGTGAAGTCAGGGAGAGATTAATGGAGTGAATTAAGGAAGAGAAACGTTAGTTTTGGGAGTATGAAGTTATATATCAGGAGGTTAGGATTTGGGAGTAAAATAAGGGATTTTGGTAATATTTTGAAATGGTAGGGAATAATAGAAATTATGGTAAATAAAGGTGTGTAGATAGGTAATTTTTCCTTATTTTTTTGACAGTGGTGTCCGGATCAGCTTTCATGTACCTCGAGTAATTTCATGGGATAACTGTCACCTCTCACTCGCAACAGGTACTAGGTAACTATATCCACCAAAACTAGGACAAATGAAAGAATCACCTAGCATTTTTACCATTTCTCATGTACTTGTCTACTTATTTATCTCATTTCGCAGGTCTCCAACGGTATAGTTCAGTTACTAAGATGTCATTAACTGCAGTGTATTGAATTCAAAAACATTAATATTAAATTATGACTTCCCTTAATAGTTTCTCCATGAAAACAATAAAAAATTGCTAGAATACCAGTTGGTAGCGGACTTATGTTGTGCATTATCACTGCCTTTTGTGACAATTTTATTATTTATGTACAAAATTTAGTAATTCATTGAAATATATTAACAGAGCAACCATTCTATATAACAATTTTCGAGCTAAAAATAGTTGAGCTAGAAGCCATGATACAAAATTTATGGATCCGCCCGGTTGAAGTCTGTGTTGGAGATAAAAAGTTATTCCAATTGAAATGAAAACAAGTGTAAATGGAATTTGGATAAGGTCCACTAAAACAGAATGGACACAGATAAATCTACCAAAATACAACTAGTTTCAGATAGAAGACATTATTGATTGAATAAAACGGTGAAAGATGAGAAGAAGCCAAAAAAATGTGTGAAGACAGACGATAAAAATTGACAATATAATAACAAAAGAGCTTAATTTTATGGATGTAACGTAACGAAAGAGGGAATGAAAGTAATGTCCAACGCCCCATGGGACCTAAACTGGTAAATGAAAAGCATGGTGTAACGCCCACTGACGTCTGTATTTTTGCTAGCCATAATTTATCGATGTCAAAATTTATAATCACTTGGTTCGAAACCTTATCACCTTCTCTGATTTTGTGCCTCCCAATATCTTCGCCCAATCAGTAACTATTCTTTCATGCTTAATTAGAAAATATCATATCTCTTTATTTAGTGTTGAATGAAGAATCCATGTAACATAATGATAAATTAACACAATTGCACTGTCAAAAACTTGAATTTATCAGAACAAGTAAATACTAAAGTAATTAAGCAAAATTATACAGACCCTTCAACTTTAATAGCAAGAATGCAGTAAGTTGACCAAACTGTGGTCCAAATATTACATAGCAAACGTCAAAAGTTAGGACTTTACATTACGAAAAAGTTACATAGGAGAATATATAGAAAAGGATAATGATAGATACACTAACATAATTCAAAAAGTGTGTAATTACTTTGGATTTGCCACTATTTAATTACTTAATATACTTTCTTAGTAAATAGGCTTTTGATATTAAATAAGTTACTACCACGTACCCCTTCACCGGTCACCGTGCTGCTACCACTCTGATCACCACCGATTCCTCCGTTGGCGGCGGCGGCGATATTGATGGCACTATTTTCATCACTTCTGCAACCTAACTGATTCCTGTAACCAATGCACATAGGGACATTCAAGTTTAAGACTCTAGTTTTAGGCCCACCGCCGGCCGCCGCTGACGACCATTTCCGGCGGCCTTCAACGCTTTCTTTTTTAATAACTACCTTTTTGGTGCTGCTTTCTTTCTGGGGGGCTTCTTTTCTGATTGCTTTTTCATTAGTTCTCACGAGGTTATCGGAGCTCCGGCTACCGGATCCTGAGTTAACGGAGCTCCGTCGTACCTGCCAAACTGGGCTGCTCCGGCCCAAATGAACCCCACCACGGCTGGGACTACTGGGCCATTTCCGTGACTTGGATTCACCGGCAGAGTTGCTCCGGGAACACGGAGCACTACTTACCTTTCGGGTCGCTAATCCGGATCCACCCGTAACCCGAGGCCTACTTCCTCCATTTCCGGCGGATCTACTCCTCGAAAAGGGCCAAATATTAATATTCAGCTCAGCCCCAGTCACCGCATTGCTTCCCCCAACAAGTTTTTTCTCTTTCTTCTTCTCCTTTTTCTTCTCTCTACAACTCTCCTCATTACTATCTTTCTTCTCAGTTTTCTTGAAAATATCCTTCCATCGCTTCGAGGAGGTGAAAGAAGCTCCTCCGGCGGACGAGTTGACTATCGCAGCAGAAGGCTCCCCTCCAGAATCAGTTTCGGATCGGCCCGACCCGGACGGTTCAGGCGAAATAGCATTTGGGTCATTTTGAAGGAGGTCTAAAGGGAGAAGGATGCCATCGGAGAAGAGCTCATCGGCAGAGAGCTGATTAGGCTGAGGAAATGATGGGTTTCGGACCATCCAAAATTCGAATTCGGGTGAATGGATAGAATCGGAGCTAATTCTCCCTGTTCCACTGTTGCATGATGTACGCCTTTCAGGATCTTCCATTCTATACTTTTTTTGCAGAGAGAACAAAAAATAACTCTTTCTTTATATGCTTTTCTCCTTTGTGTTCTTACGAGGAAAGAAAAAGAGAGAAAGACCCTACAATTAATAAAGAAATGAGTAATAAAGATGGAGAGATGAAATTTGTAAATTAGATTGGTTGAGTTCTCAGTTTTTGCATGTGGGCGTAGGGGTGCGGTAGGAGGGTGGTAGGGTGGAAGTTGGATGATGGACTTGAAAAGAAAAAAATATGTAAATTTTTAGTTTAAAATAATGACTTCTAAATTAAAATAATATTAAAAATGTTATATGAAAATTTTAAATTATAATATTACTATCAAAAAAGAAAATAAACATTTTTTTTAAATAGATTAAAAAAAAATGTAAATCATTTTCTTTAAAACAGAGAAAGTACAAATATAAAGTTGACAAAATCTACATATGGTTCATTATTCGAAAAATTGTATAAAATAGCAAATTAGTAATTCAAACTAAATACTATAATCACAGTTTCATTTAATTGTAACTCATAGCAAACAGTTACCATTCGCCTCTCTCCCAGTGAATCTCACTCGCCACTCTCATGATCTCGCTCGACAGTCTCTCTCGCCTCTCAAACACAAATGTATAAATTACATTTGTGTTTGTATAAAACGAGAGAAAACTGTATATATACATATATTTTCGTTCGCTTCTCTCACTTTATACAAACACAAATGTATAAATTGTGTTTGTGTTTGTATAAAGCGAGAGGAAATTGTATATACAAATATAGATACACATATTTTCGTCGTATACACTTATAATTACACAAATACAAATCTTCGCCCTCCCAGTTTTCTTTTGTCTTTCTCTCTTTCTCGCTTTATACAAACACAGATTATACAATTACTCGCTTAATACAAACACAGATTATACAATTGATTATTTTGTATATGTATATCAAAATATACATATTAATAGTCATAGCAAACATAAATTTTGTTATGAAGTGCAATTATACAAACTAGGCAACAAACTATAGTATACAAATATAATTTTTATATTTGTTAAACCTAAAATTTACTCTTCAGTATTTAGTGCGTTTATAAATTTCTCTAACAGATTACATTTAACAATTATTATAATTGATGAAACTTATATAACGTACAAATTTAGTGTATTAATATTTTTCTCATATAACACAGTAAATTAGTGTGCTTATAATTATCTCATATTGCACAGTAAATTAATAAGCAATATATATATTTTATCTATTTTATTTTTACATACTCCTATTATTTTAGTTTTTTTTCCATCCATTATTTAGGTTGGGGACTTGTGGGTGGTAGGGTGGAAGTTGGATGAAGTCACACAAAAAGTCAATAAAAAAAAGTAGAAAATCTTATCATTTTACCTTGAAAAATGACAAAGTTTTACATAGGTATATGAGAATCTTGACAGGGATTGTTTCTTTCTTAGAAGTGGTATATATAATAATGCTTGTACCTTGCAATCCTTTAGTATATTTATATATATAGTTTTATATAACAAATACATAAATTAATGATCATATAATATGCCATAAAATTATTCTCCTCTTAATTGAGGGGTTAATTATCATATCATCTAAAAATACAATCATTTATTTCCTAAAAATTTCTTAAATTCCTAAAGTTTAGTTTAATCAAATTGACTACAATTCAAATACAATGAACCTGTTATAGTTATTTTTTTGGTAATAATGTTATACTATATCTATCGTATGCTAACTTTAGTAATAACTAATAAATCATTGATTGATGGGATGTTAACATATACTGTTATGATATATATATACTTTGTATTTGGGGAATATTAATACATTATATTTATTTCTTGAAAAGGTGAATAAAATGTATACGAGAAAAAAAAACATTTCAAAAGATAGTTATTGCATACTCTCATTATATAGTATATATACAGTAATAATTAATGTATCACTGATTAATAATACTAATATATGTTAGTATAATCTTTATTACATGAGATCTTAATTTGGTTAATTTAGTAGATTTTCAAAGCCAATCGTATTTTTTGGTCAAAGTCTTGGATGTAGGACTACTAACTATAGAGTAGTAAAGAAAATGAAAGTTTGACCTTGTACAAAGTCAATATTTTGTTTAGGGCACGATGGCCTAGGAGATTGTCACATTAGCATGGTCAATGTAATATAATTTTAAGGGATGCTACTAATACTATTTAGATATTAGTACAATGATTTACAGATTTAGGACCTATTGCATGAACATCGCCGGAGAGGAAGCCAAGGAGAGTAACTTCTAAGTCCTTTTATTGTAGCGGTGAATCGAATTTCATGTTATGTTATATACTTATATATTATATGCATTTTATAATGTGATTGCGTCGCATTTTCTTAAAATTATACAACTATGTTTATGTATTTACAAATGGCTTCATATGCTGCTAAACATATTACTTCCTATGTCCCTAATTACTTGTCCACTTTTGAATTGACACACCAATTAAGAAAATAATTAATGACATAGTGAGTTTACCATTTTACCTCTATTAATTATGAAGTGGATGAAAAGTTCTACATTTTTCAAAGTAATTAATCATTTAATTGAGAGTATAATAGGTAAAAAAAATAGTTCTTTCTTGATTTGTCAAAATGAATAAGTAATTAGGGACAACAATAAAAGAAAAAATGGACAAGTAATTAGAGACAGACGGAGTAAATTGTTACAAATTGAATACCAATAGTTATTAGCCAGTGGAAACATACGTAATAATTTATGAAAAATGGAAAAGTGAACTGGTACACCCTTTTTTGCTGCCTTTTATTAAGTTTCACCAAATACAGTGAATATTTTGTACTATCTGTGAGTTCCAAGGTAAATGCTAGTGGTAAATTACGAAGGGTTAAAACATCAAGTATATCATCATTTTACTAGTATTATAAGTTATTTTTTTCTCATATATAATTAATAAAATATGTAATCAAAATATATATACATGATATGGTAGACTTATGTTTTGATTACATAGCTGAACGTGTGAAAAAATGTTTCAATGAACTTATCTATGTAATAGATGTTTGAAAACACTTATAAATTTACGTGTCAATTTTTTTCAAAAAAAATTATGGACATATATTCACCGAATTACTTTATTTGAATGATATGTGGGGCGGGTATATTCCAAATTGCAGAGAGGAAATTCAAAGTTGCAATAATGTACTGTGATATTTTTTTTATTATTATGGCGAAGAAAATTAAGAAAAAAGATGAATGAACCGAAATCCATAGCGATAAAGTGAATTGATTGATGTCATGTCATTGTTTCATAAAAGGGAATTAATCATATTCTCATGCTTTTTAACTGTTCAACTTTCTTTTTTACTTATTCCACTTTAACCTCTTTACCACGAAAATTCAACTTATTTTACGTCTTCATGATGCAAAAATGCATTTCAAAATAATTATATAATTAATAAGTAATAAGTTGTAAATTATGAACTAAGTAATAAATTATCTCATCTTTTTCTAAAGCGAATATCTGATTTTAGAATAATGAACGAGTAGGAATGAACTGAAGGAGTGTGAACCATATATATGTGTGAGAGAGAGGGGAGAGTAATTATTATTATTGTTATAGTGCATTTTTTATTTTTACTTATCTCTTTTTTATTTGTTCACTATATTAAGAATACATTATTGTTTTTAGTCCACAAAAAAAAACTTATTTTTATGTTTTATTCTCAATATTAATTACTCATTTTCCAAGACATAAGCTACGTATATAAATTAATATAAATATTATTATAATATACCCATATACATACTAATTATTATTTTTTAAGAAATGTTCCAAGTTAGAAATGAACAAGTAACTGAACGAAAGGAGTAGTAATTAACTAAAAATACTTGTATTTAATGTCGATAGATAAAAAGATTCCTTTTTTACTTTATTTACTTTCAAAATTAATAAGAAAGAAAATGAAAATGGGTAAAAATTTTGGTGAAATTTTTTAGTTAGATGGAAAATATGATAGCGTTGACAATCCAGATTCATTATTGTGCTTGCTTAAAGTATAGAATAATTTGCCATCTCACATGTTCATTGCATTGCGACTTTGGGAATGCAAGTTGTAATTTTTTTCATAACTGATACTTTTATCAAAATTTAATTAAATTGAATTTGTATAGAAAATAAAAAATCTCATATTCGAAGTATAACACTCTTAAATAAATATGATTTTATACTTTAAAAGGCTCAAATCTTCAAATCTAAAATTTTGATTAAACATTTAGATAACTGATATTTTTTCTCACACACCCAAACCAAAAAAGAAAAAAAGAGAGAAAAGAGGAAGCAGCAGAGCATCTATCTACTGAGAACTAAGGGGTCGTTTGGTTGGAAATAAGTTATTCCAGAATAAGTTATCTTGGGGTTAGCTATCCTGGGATAACTTATCCCACCATGTATATGGGATAACTTATCCCAAACATGACAACCAAACAACATAATTTTTTTTATCTCATCATTATTTCCTTATCCCATCACTATTATTTTTAATCCCTCACACCAAACGAGCCCAAAATTACTACATTCTTTGTACATTTTAAATAGTCCTATAGAACTTCAAATGTGTCTTTTTGATTCTTATTTTCTTGGGGATAAAAATGTCTTAATAAAGACAGGATAAAATAATTCTATATTTTGTCTTAAAATTATTATATTGTATATCTCACACTAAATAATTCTTTTAGAGTCTCTTAATTCAATTAAATATAATAATTTTTAAGGGATTGTTTGGTGTGAAGGATAATGGTAAATAGTCTTGAGATTGAATTATAGTACCACTTAATTTGTTGTTTGGGTGGCAAGTCTGAAATAACTTCTCCCGCGATTAATAATTAGTACCGAGTTTAGTAATCCCTCTTTTTGGATGGTATAATAATTCCGGGATAACTTATCCCTTTAAACTCTTTTTATACCTCACTTTTCACATTTATGAAGGATAGTTTTGTAAACAAATAAATTATTCTTAAAATTTATTATTTTAAATATAACAAACCAAACACTCAATAAAAAAAAAATCTTAATATAATTTATCTTTCATCATAACTCATACGAAATGACTCGTAATAGTTACAAAATACGACCTCTAAAATAAGACTGACTAAAATAAGACTGAAGAAATAACATGGAGGAAGATTCTGTTTCAAGCCAATTTATGATGGGCCTCACGTTCTCCCAAAGAAATTGTTGTTCATTTCTTTCTATTTTACTTGTATTAATTAGTCTATGCATAATATTTATATAATCAAATCATTTTAAAATAATTATGGGTAAATATTTATGATAAAGTTATTAATTAGTATTTTAGTGATGATAACATGCATGTTATCGTAGGTTAAACTATAGCTTTGATTTTAGTCCTTGTAATATCTTCCTAAGATTGTGTGACCATGAATTAATTAAAACATGCACTTTTCATATATTTACCGATGAATATTCATAAAATTATCAATCGTTTCAACACTTAATTACTAATATATTATATTAAATTTGTATTATTATTTAATACTTTTAATTGTAATATAAATTTAAATTAGAATAAATATACAATATTCCTACTAAAAAGGATCATGCATTCAATTAATTGAAGATTACACACGTATTTTGTCAAATATTACAAAAATTAACATAATAATTTATCAATGACTAAGATATAAAAAAATCTCTCATATCTTTTGGTAAAAAATAAATATTAATTTATAATAAATAGCATTGGTTGGGGGTGGGGATGGGGGTGGGGGTAGGGGGCATTGGGTATAAGTGCAGAAAATGCTAAATAAAAATGTCCAAAATATGACAGCTCTGTGTGTATTTGGAATTAAAATCTTTTCGTCTGAGTAGGGACCAATTAATCTAAACAGCGATATGTTTAGTTAAAGGTGTTTGTTTTTGTGGGCAAAAATAATTGGACTCACATGTGCAAACGCCAAATAAATATACCATAGTATAGAGGCGTATTCAGAATTTCGGTTAGGTGGGTGTACGATTTTGAAAAATTGTATCTTAAATATACATTTGATCGATTTGACTTTTATTTCTTAATATGAACCATTAAATTTTAAAAATTATAGGTCCAAAATATATAATACTACTAGTTTTAAATTTTAATATACACATTTGATTTAACTATATAAAAAATGTACAGTGCTAATTTTTTTAGAAATTTTCAATGTAACACTTGAAAATTTTGAAAGATCAAAGGAATAAAACAAAAGCAAAATTAGTTGAAACGTCAAAAGTGTAACTGATAACCATTTGGAAAGGTGTTACTCAAAAAGACAAGATAGATATAAGATTTAAATCTTTATCCTTGTTTAGAGATGTGCACCCAATCATTATCGTATTATTATATGATACTTTGAACATGAATTCACACATCTATATTTAAATATTTTTTTAAAAAGTATAACACTACTATATACGACCTAAAAAGGAGCATAGGTTCACGTGAACCCACGGCACCCCCTCTAGATACGTCTCTGCCATAGTATCATTTTAATCTATTAAAATTAAAATTCCATTTATTGTTTTTGGGGCCCTAACCCACAAACAGCCCCCAACTTGATAACAACTGCCACGTGCCACCATTATTGTTTTTTTTCTTTTATTTATTTTTATTAAATATATTTTGTTGCTTTGCATTAAACTCTAACCCATCACACTCAAGGAATTTTTCTATGTAAATTCGAATTAGTCGAATCTCAAAGTAGATACTTGATATCATACAGATTTGAAATAAATTTTCTATACAATTATTCACCAAAACTAACAAAGAAAAGAAAAGGAATGATCAAAATGAATAGTATGAAATCTCAATTTTCCAAATAAGTGTTCTAGTTAACACTATTATGTTAATTGATTGATATGGACTCATCCTAATATTTAGAAGAAATTTCAGCCTTAAGAATTTTTGTCACCTCTTTGTTGGATATTTGTAGTTAAGTCAAGAAATAACGAAGGTCCCTCCTTCAATCATTTTACCTTTTCCTTTTTTTCTTTTGTTATCATCACTTTGTTTGGTATTTGATGTGTGGTGCAACATAATGTAACGTCTAATTAACATGATTAATTCAAAAATTGATCACACAATACCATTATATTATTAGATATTTACGCATACCACTACAAGAAAAGAAAAGTGTAAATTACATGGAGATTTTCCTGGGAATTAGTATGAAAATTGATCACACAATACCATCACACTTTTTTTGTAGTGTACGGCACTCAACACCATAATTTAATTTATAAATGATTTCAGAATACGGCAGAGGTAACTCAAAGTATAAATGGATGTGTATTTTGAAGAGAGGAAAAAGATAAACACGAAAGAATATAATTAATTGGATCAATTTTATGTTGCAACATTTAACTGCATAAAATATCTAAAAAGAAATTAATTCAATTTGATATGTTACATTATTAGTAATACTAGAAGAAAGTACTATTAAGTACTTGAAAAGTTGGTTTAGTGGGAAAATATCACGAAAAGACCGATTGTGATTTTGTTTAAGAGAAACTAAATTATTGCAACCATGTACTTTCATGTATAAAGTAAGTAAATTATATTGATATGTTGATTTATACTTACATATTTAAAACTAAAAGTGACGAATACGGGAACTGCAGTATTAAAATATAATTAAGTCACAGATCGGACAAAAAATGATTCAAATTAAATGTGAATGTTACCCTTTTGTATTATTGACTTTATACTATATGGTGGCCTCATCATGCAGGTAGTTGAGGCTCATATAGCTCATAAAAATTGTTTAAAAAATAATATATATTTGTATGTTTATAATTATTAAAGTTTGGAATAATTGATGAATCTTGAAAAAGATATATAAATTATATGCCGCACGAGACATCAGATGGGGATGGGATTTATGGGAGGCAATTCCTGCCAAATTTTCAGAAATAAGAGATGCAAATAATGCAATATAGGTCGTACACATCCCAAATTTCCAAGTAGTATTTTTTTTAAAAAATAAAATAAAAATAGTAAAATTATATTTTTCATAGTTTGATTCTTTGGAATAAATACTTGGCAAACTGGGTACGACTTCGATTATTAAATTAAAATCTGAGTTTGTTTGTATTTTCTTTTCTTTTTATTGAATATAATACTGTAGACTAATTTCACCAATGGAGTATAGTTCAAGTGACAAAGATAATAGTTTGTAAGTTATGTTACAAGAACAATTCAACTTAATAATTATCGTGCAAATTAAGCATGATATTTAAGTAGAGAGGAATAGAGGATTGAATTTGTTATTTTTGAATTTCAAAAACTATAAGTTGTACTAAGGATTAACCTAGACGAATATTTCAAATACATTTACCTAAGGTACGTACAAGGTTAAAAACAAAAATATTGCATGATTTTAATTCGGGTAAAAGTAAAAAAAAAAACATTATTTGAGACTTAGAAAGGTTAAGTTTACGTGGTTAACAACTTTAATTAGATGATTAAACTGAATAAAGAACACTAGAATGTCAAATTAAGAGCTCGAACATGCAAACTAAAGTAACTTTTAGGTAACAACAAAAGAAAAAAGTGATTTTTGAAAGTTTATTTTCAAATATCAGTTTAGTCATGAAATTTGATTAGATTTTGATAATATTCTTCGAATATTTTCAAGTTTTCAAAAAATTTCTCAGACTGATTTTGGATTTTGCATGCCCAAACACAACTTTAAATACTTATTTTTTTATATTTCAAGTTTCACCTTCAAAAATTATGATCTAAAGTTAAAAATTCGTATTTTAATTCTATTCAACACGAAAAAAAATGATCTTTTTTTCTTTTTCCAGATTTTTGCATAGCAGTAAAGGCATGGACAATTACTGATTACAACCCTCTACCAGAAACAATATATTAATTGTGACAAAAATTAATATTGAGTGTCACATCCAAAAAAGACCTGCAAGAATTATTGGACCCAAAAATCAGCTGCTTCATCCTAGTTTTGTAGGTGCAGCCTTCCTCAAGGTCTAATATATTCAATGTACATTTATGATCTTCAACTTACATGACATTTATGAAACTATAAAATAAAACTATATCATTCTTTTAAGAATAAAAAGAAATTTTAAACTAATTTATACTAAAAATAAAAATATACCGTATAATTCTTCATAAATAATGAGAAAATAACGCCTCATAGAATAGAACGCATGGAGTAACTCTCAGTCTTATTAAGTGGCTTTTGACGTATTTGATTGCTTGATCAAAATAATTTCAACGCTTGCCAAATAAATTAAAATATATATTAATTATGTATAAAATATATTTTTGGCTATATAAATTTTTAATATTATTTATTTATTAAATAGAGTGGTAGGACTAAATAAACATATACATATATTGGGAACTTATAAATCTGTACTTGTACACAATATTATTATAAAAAGGGAGAAATATTGAAAACACAAATTATTTGTTTTGTTCCCAAGTTGTTAACATCCTTAACAGGTGGTCTCAAACTCCGGTAGGAATAGCTCAAAACTTAGCGAGAATTTAGGGGTGTATTTTACTGATGTTGCATGATCGGGGTGTAATTAAGTTCAGTTAATCAAGTAAAATTGTATTTTTAAAGACTGTCAATAGTTCGGAATGAAACTAATAATTCGCGCTGAATTTAGGAGTATTTAATACTTCTCTCTGTACTATTAACTTGAGAATTGATATTACTGTAGGAATCTATCAACTTCAAATTTTGAATTTGCCTCTACTTCGAACTTTCGAGTATAATTGAAAAGCTTTTAATCCCAGAAAAGTTGGATAAGTTTTAGCCATGGAATAATTAGCTTGCTGTTCCAGGTTGTCCTAATTAACAATGAAATTGTCTTCTCTTTTTTGTTTGTTGGAGGAGAACCATATCTTTCTTAAGCTGTTATGATTGTGATTCATACCTACCAATTATTTAAAATGTAAGTACGTACTCAAATGTGTAGTAATTACACTCTCCGTTTATTTTATTTATTCAGTATTGATTTGACACACTTTTAAGAAAATAATAAATAAAATGATAATTTTATTATATTATCCTCAAATATAGTAAATTTAATATTTTGAAATTCATCAAACATTATGAAACGTCAAAGTGACTTAGAATTATTAATGTGAACGTAGACATCAATTACATAAATTTATTTATTTCAAACAAAGTTCAACATATTCTGGAAGTACTTAGAAAAACACTAGTACTATTAAAAATATGTAAAAACAGACATTGACCCTCGTAGCATTTGCTCCATTCGAAATATGACTTCTTCAAATAATAATACGTCACATAATTAATTTACTTGGATTAGGAGAAGATGTTTTGTTTATATTATGCTTAGCTACTAGCCAATAGTTGTAAGAAGTAAGTTGAGAAGATCTAAGATCACAAGTATAAATAATTTATATGTTTCATTTAAAGTCTTCCAGTTGGTATCAATATTCCTCTATCTTGCTTTTTTGGTTTCCACTCGATATCCATTATTCATATTGTAATCTGATTAATTTCATTTTGCATATTATTTTAGGCACTCCAACAACATTTTTTTTTCCATACATAGAGCTCAAATCGAATACTTCTAATTTAGGATGAGGTCATCCCAACCCACGCGGGTAATAAAGAACATCTAGAAGATGGAATATTAGTCGGAAAATCTTATTTTATCATTTGGTATATGGTGTATCCAATAGTTTGACAAAATCATGATATTTCTTCTAATGTTTCTGCACACTCAAGATGAAAACCTTCTAATTAGTTATAGCAAGAAATAAGTAATTCTTACCAACTTGAAATATTGAATCAACAATTTTTACAAGTCACTTATATATGTTAAATTTTGATATAAACAATTGCATATTGTTGTAAATCCTTTCAACTTGATTAGAGTATAAATGATATTTAATTGAAATTGAGAATATTTTAAGTCGGAAAAGTGAGAGCAAGTAAAGGAGAAATTAACGGGAAAGTGAGAGACCTTATATGTGTAGAGCACGTGGAAATTCTGATGTAAAGTATGAACCTTTTTTCATGGATTTTGGTGAACGGTAAAAAAGGTTGCATCCCTTTTTGGAGTCTTATGTCTAAAATACCTACAAACAACCATTCACCTGTCTCTCTGTCCTTCCTTTCCCTTTTAAACTCTGATTCATGTGATGTTCATCACCAGTCTTATGCCAAATATGCTTTTGCCCAAAACAAGGAATACAAGAAAATTACTATTTCATGTGAAAATACAACCAAAGAAACATATAATAGCAATAGATTTTTCTTTTAGAATATCCTCAAAAAGTATTTAGCGACAATTTGAGTTGATATCGTTGCATCCATTTATGTAGAGTGTTTATTATAAATATTCATATTTATTATTGCCGTTAAAGACTCTAGTCTGTAGTCCAAGAAGAAATTGACAAAAGGGTGCCAGATTCATCAAAGGAAAATCCACTGACAATAACCCAGTAATAAGATGCAAAGGCGCTCTTCTTATACTTCGTTTTTCATTTATCTTCATAATTAAAAAGAAGAGGTTATATTATTCAAATGCCACACTAATATCTTGTAATCAAGCATATGTTAAAAGCAAGATTCGAGTTTCACAAAGATCATAAGCCGATAAAAAACTTAAACATAAGCGCTAAGTGCTTACGTTCTCCCTCGAAAAACTCATAGTACAACAAATGTATTTCACAACAACTCATATCTCCTCTCCTAAGCATCTACTCCCAACTCCAGAAGTAAAGTGTGGTTTACTTTATTTGCCACTGGACCAACAAATTGAATGGGACCTGTAGTCACAAAACCACAAGAGATGGTGAGATTGAATGCTCCATTTTATCCTAAACATGTGTCGTATAAGGTGACAGCAGAGTTATTGATAATAATCACTAACTAATGCTCCTCATAAACCAAGATCAAACTCAACGTACCTGGGTTAATGTATCGGTTGTTAAGAGCCCATTCTTCCCTCTTTGAAGCAAATTTCTTGAATGGAGCACCTGAATAAACATTCCAAATTAGTTTTCTACTTGGTTGCACATGAA
>JAJOOR010019568.1:0-18884 GCA_036250505.1 Solanum acaule | reverse complement strand
GGTAAGTTGTTTATTATTTTTAGTGGATTGATATAATTTTTTTATTTATGTTACTCTTCTCTTCTTCTTATTCTTCTAATGTTTATGAACTCTCTTGAAAAATACTCAAGTACTATAGAGTTTTTTGTGTTAATTATTTTCTATATTTATTATAATAATAATATGTCTTCTTACTCCTTTATCTTGTACTATTCTAGATAATATAACATGTTTTTGTTGCTTAGATGTTGGCGGCTAAAGTTAAAAATATATCAATAATAATAAGTGAATATGTTATTTTACAATAATTTCTGCCAATTAAATTTACATATTTTCAATTAAAAGGAATACATAAATGATAAATTCTTAACTTGTCTAACAAAGTATTGAAACTTGAGAATTTCAGTCGTATTTTAAATTCTCTTCCTTTTCTGGCGATGTCCTGTACTGAATTTTATAGATTTTTTTAAAAAAAAAACAAAGAGTAATATATACTTATATATTTTTTGAATTGTTATTGTAGCTTTAATCATTTTTACGACTAAAAAGGAGTAACTTCAGAATGGAATTAATAGTTAGTTATAAAGAATGTTATGTTCAAGAGAGAGAGGAAAAGAAAAGATAGATATTCTTTGATTCTTTCTTAGTAGAATGAATAAGCAAGAAGAAGAAGAAAACGGAGGAGGAAAAAAAAGAAAAATATTAAATTAAAAATTAATTAAAAAGATTTCATTGTGTGTTTTACCCCTTCACTTATTATTTTGCAGAAATAGTTGTGGTTGAACACTTCTAAAGTTTTTTTTCCATTGAAGTGTAGCTCTTGAAAGTTAGAGAGAAAGTTAGATATATACTTAATATATTAAATAAACAAAGGAAAATTATGTTTAAATTTATACACATGTCAATTTAAAGTCATTATTTTCTCCGTCTCATAGTAATTGATCATCTTATTAAAAATAGTTGTTCATCTTACTAAATCAAGAAAACATTAATTAAAATGTTCCTACATTTATCCTTACAATTAATTATTTTTTAAAGTATTTGTATTTGCTTGTAAAATTTCCAAAAAGTTTTCTCAAGGAGTGAATTAGTAAATTATCATCTTATTTATGATTTTTTAATATGTGTGTAAAAAGAAAAATGATCAAATAAAGGAAGTACCTTCTTATTTTGGAAATTCATCTCTTTTTTCATGATTCAGCTTTAAAAGAAAATAAAAATCACTGTTTCACTTAAATAGATTATTATTATTATATATAATCAAGTATTTGTAGATGATTAAAAGTTTTAAAATGAAAGAAAAAAATGACAACAATATATAACTTAAATTTGAAGACTAAGAAGAGTTTTAATAGTTTTGATATTTGGGCATCAAGAGAATATTTTGAAATTCTAATATAAATTTGTAATCGCGCGAAGCGCAAACTAATTCACTTGTAGCATGATGATTATTTCAAATAATTACTATTACTTTGTTGATAAATTCACTCTTTAACTTAGACTCACGGCAGCATAAGCAAGAAAAATATTTGAAACGTGTTATTACTTTCATTGATGGAACACATATAAATATTGATTTCATTTTATTATAACATCAAATAAATCCTGTTTGAGCCATGATTATTGAGTCCATAGGATTTATTTATTTATTCTAAATGGAGATTAGGGAACAACAAATGCTAACTACTGTAACAGCATTCGACTATTAGTATATTTTTTATTCCTTTCATTTTTATTTCACATTTAGATTTTAAACATCGTTAAGAAAATAATGATTGTCATGATTATTTTATCATATTATATGATTGTCATGAGTCATGACTATTTTACCATACTATCCTTATTATTTAATGTTAAGTATTACTCACTCCATTTCAAATTAATTGAATTATTGAGGTGTTTCTCACCCTTTAAGAAAAGAAGATTAATACATAAATTAGGCATAATTTTCCATTTTTACCTTATTAATTATTTTCAAATGTATGATTAAAATAACTAAACATTAATTAATAACTAATTCCAATACTAACTAATGAAGGGTAAAATTGGAAGAATATTCTAAAAATAGTCTTGAAAATTGAACAATTAAGTTAATTTGAAAAATGAAACATGTCTCAACAATTCAATTAATATGAAATGGAGGGAGTAGGTCTTAAAAACTTATTTGAAAAATAAATAATTAATATTAAAATGAAATATAAAAGATTCAAATCTCAAGTCATTAACCTTGACACTAAATGGAATAAAGAACACGTAAGAAACATGTGGTACCAAAATAAAAAACTTTAGACTTATATTCAATATTTGAGGCGGACCCACTGATTTTGGAAATGGAATATGGAAACCAATTTTGTAATTTCATCGTGATATTGTTTGATTTGGTATATTTTTAAAATTTATTATTTAAGGTGAATTTTAGATATTTGTGTTGTTATAAATTATTTCATTAACAGACATAAAAGGAGAATTTAAAATTTGCTCTCTCCGTCCATTTTTACTTGTTGTGTTTGACTTGACACACTCTTTTAAGGAGCAATGTATAGAATGATAATTTTATATATATCACATTTTAAATATAATTAGTTCAATGCTTTGAAAAATGATTATGGTTAATAATAGGAGTAAATTAGGAACTAAAGTGGACATCTATTTTTAGTTTATATTGGAGAAGTAAAAGTGAATGAAGGGAGTAAATTGTTTCAAATTATAGAAATATGATATTCTTTTTGAAATATACTAAAAAGAAAAGTGTATGACATAAATTAGGACATATATATTAATATTTAATACCACCAAATTATATTATATATCTAATATACAATAATATACAATTTTATATATTATATATTAGGCTCTTAAGAGATGTGATATGATATATGAAATTGATCTTCTTCGATCTTAATTAGAAATTTTATGTATGAGCCACCCCTTTAATAAGTCCTGAATTTAGATTACTTGAATCAGTAAATTCTGAATGCCATAAGTTTAAGACTATTGTTTAGCTATAAAATTTGTCCATCGAGAATACTACTAATTTAGAAGTTAGAAACTGAACAACAAAATCTGAAAGCTCCATTGAAAAGTGAAAACTACTCGGAAGCTTGGAATTCTAACCCGGATTATGATATACACGATATATACAAGTGATATATAGTGCTACAATGGATTTCAGCTTTGAGTTTTGACTCCAAACCAATTCAAATCACCACTAATATTCCTCAAATTTTGTATATAGCTTCGTCCAGCTATTGTCCCAAGTCCCAACAAACTACAACCTCTCACATTCGAAAAATATTAACTAAAAATTATCATATGAAAACAAGAAATTAACACATTTTTTAAAATTAAAAACCATCATTACAAAGTGATTCAGCCATCTGAAGGATAATATAGTTCATCCTCTCAAAAATAAAATCAGATCTTACCACAAAGTTGAATAAATGCAAAAATTTCCTAGCTACCAATGTTCAAACTTTTTTGATGGAATTATTACATTTCTCTTCACTTGACAGGGGCAGGTGGAGCTGCACCACCAGTCGTTGGCCTGCGAGAGCAATGGATGTAAATATCATGTCATTTTTTGACTTTCGTCATATCAAACACACGTCAAAATTAGACAATTGTGAGGGAAAGAAAGGGAGGAGAAACTCACAGTCCAACGAAAACTTTGAATGAGTCATAGATACCCCATTGTGCTCCAGTGAGTGTACCAATCATGACTATACGAATAGGAAGACCGCGAGTACAAAGACCCATCACACCTAGCTTGTTCACAGCCTGTAAAAAACACAATCGCGATGAATTAGTATCAAGGTACAACTAAATTAGTATCAAGGAACAGAATTTTGTTAACTCACATCGCCAACAGTTGCCCCCTTTGCGTTGTTTAGGAAAGAAACCAGGTTATCAGCAGGGTGTGACACAATAGCACAAAGAATACCAGCTAAATATCCACCAGCAAAGCTCACACCGAGCTGCGTTGATTTACTGCATTGGTCTTTTGGTGTTGGGATGACATTTTTGTAGAGTTGTTCCACAATTGTTTCAAATGATGCAAACTTCATCATGGTATCTGTAAAATAACCCAATGTACAATAATAGGCTGATATAAGTACTACATAAAAGTTCATATATATATACCAAGTTAAAAGGCTTCAAATGTAATCTTTGCTAACGCTAAAGGTTTTATCCCTCTCGACACATGAAAGCTAAAACTAGCACATTACATGAAATGTAAACATACATGGAATCTGTCGTCCCCAGAGAGGAACAATCCCCTTATACAGCCTGTATACATAAAATCAAACATCCAATCTTCCATTAGCAAACTGTGTAAAAATTAATACATGTTGTAAAAGAATAATTCGCGATGAATTTATCAACATAACAAGGAATTACCCAGCGGTTCCCTCAGCCCTAACGAATTTGGGAAGTCCGTCAGACAAGCCTCTGGCAAAACCAGGCTGAGTCTGAACGCGAACCTTGACAGCCTCGAATGGACAGAGAGCAACATCAGCAATAACTTCAGCAGAAGCAGAACCAGCAAGGAAAATCAAAGTCTTGTACTTGACAGCATTTTCAGGACCAGCAAGGTCTGTGTAATACTTCTTGAAATATTCATAGAATCCATATTTGCAAGCTCCCTGAGCGCTGTAACCGAGCAAGGTAGGCACCCATCCCCTGAAGAAGCCTCTAGCACCCTGCTCCTTAAGCAGAACACCAAAACCAGAGGAAATGCTCTTGTATTTTGCAGGATCGATCTAACAATTCGAACAACATCATTCGGCACATTAGTAACAACAATGTGAACTGATTGAAAGGACTCTGCACAACCTTAAAGAAGGAACATATTTTTCATACTTTCAGGATACAATTCAATATTTCTTATAAGTTACGCGATTGTGTAGATATATTTAACACTGTTAACATAACAGCTTTGTCCAGTAACCTTAATGATCCACATAATTAAACAAACAACCAACAATTCAATCCAAATTTAGTAATTTAATTCTCTTGTTCTGCTTAGTAACTTGTTAAACAAAGGGGGCAAAAACTTTCTTCGCGTTGCTAGATAATTCTCCACAAATCATATTTACAACAAGCCAAAGCACAATTAATACATTGCTTTAGGCTAGCTCGAGCTACGAATATACAGGAAAAAAAAAAGAGAGTTAAAATGTATACATATAATAAGATCACCGCGTAGAAGAAAGGTACCTGCATGTTACACTTGACAAGATCGAGTGGTGTAACGGCCATGTGAGTTAAACCACAACTCATAACACCACCAAAAGTACAAGCACCGTAGTAAGCGGGTGAGAACATTTCTATTTTACGTGATGACTCTTTTGGTGCCGCAACCAAAAAAGGCTTTTTGGCAATTGATGATTCACATGGTTGAGATAATGTATTATTACTAATAATCGTAGATGAAGCGAATGACGCGGTGTTATAAAGAAAATTGGGGATCAAAGGTGTCCGGGAACTAGAATTATCTGTATAGGCCATTGTAGTTAGACAAGTTGAACACTGTGTTGATTAAAGAAGAAGAAAATGTAGTGAAAGAAGATGTTATTTAAGGTGTAAGAGGAAAATAAGGACCGTTGCTGTAATGGTGGAGAATTGAAGAATCTGCTTTATTATTGAAGCAATGGCTGTCCATATTTGGCTCCTGTCTAATATCTATGGCTTACCTTTAATTTAATTTAATCTTTTGAGTCTTTAAATCTGTTTTTATTTTTTAGACATAGTTGTATGTAGAGTGACAAATAGACGAGTTGAATTAAATTTGGGTAGTGATCGATTAATTTATGAGTCAAGACTTATTCCGCCTGAAGTATGCTTGGGTCAAACAACAAATCATAACACAAAAGTTCTCCTCTTTTTACAAGGTTAGATCTTTAAGAGTAGTTTTAATTTAACTGAAATTGTATTGAAGAAGATAAAAGTTTAGTAGTGTATTTTAAGTTTTGATGGAAAAATAGTTATAGGAGATTCACTGAATTACAAATGGACTATCGATAAATATTTTACCAAAATCGATGAAGTCTACGGATAAAAAATATTGTTTGCTTGTTTTGGATGAGTTACTTTTTGACTCAGCGAGTTATACCAGTTTGACCTATTTTAACACAACTATTTGACGAGTCATTTTGGTTCAATCTGTTGGGTCAAGGCAATAAACGAGTCATGACTTCACCAGTAAAAACACCGAACAGGTTGGGCAAGTTTGATTTGATTTTGTTCACCCCTATTTATGGTAGTAGAAAATTTTCAATTGGCATATGCAAATCCAAGATTTATGAATTCGAGTTGATGTATATAAATATAACTTAAGTAGAAAATGGTGAGGGAAGAATGTACACTTGCTAGTTTTTGCTTTTCATGTTAATCATCACATTCACTACTTCAGTTTATTCTTGCCATAGGCGTAAGGAAGGAGCCAGTAAGTACTCGATGGAATAATTGAAGTGTGCACAAGGTGGTCGGACACCACTATGATAAAAGAATAAAACAATGGCACAAACACAAGGTTGGAACAGCTTATATTTTAGGTAATAGAGCTTTTATATATGCCCGCAGCAACTGCTTTATTTTGGCCCCGGATTAAGACTACACTGGAAAAGCGTTTAAGAAAAGTATCATAATGCATGGAAGAAGCAAAAGACAAGCATATATAAAGAACATAATCCACATAAAGGTAGTGATAATACAACTTGTCTGGCAAATACATTGGGTAGTTGTCTGACAAAAATGCTTAAGACCTAATAATCAATAAATAAACTAAGATCAATAACAAAACCAGAACATGATACTGCTCTGCAATTTCTATTAGATAATTCACATTATGCTACCTCCTCACAGGTTTCAACGTCGTCAAGCTGACATAGGCAAAAACTTTGTAAGATGCTTCACAAATGGACTCCGAATCACCTTGCAATCATTTATCTTCACCTCCCTTCATTGGATAAAGACTTTAGAGAAAAGGAAGAGATAATTCATGTGTCTTGTAATTATGAAATCCTAAATGATTATGCACTTCATATATCCAAAAAAATAAAAGAGAATACTATGGATTACACAGAAATGAACCAGTTGTCATTCATATGACACCATAACATGCCAATAAGAGATTAAAAAAATATGATCTTTGATCATTGAACCTAAAAATTTGCAGAAGTGGAACCTTGACCATATAATATGGACTGTTGTTTGCTTCATCTGCGTCATTCAGTGGTTTTGCATCCATTCAGATTTAATCCACAAGAATGTCTACTACCCAGACCCCACTTTGTCGGACTATATTGGGTATGTTGTTGTAACGTCTACGCATCTAGTGCAACAACAAATATAACATACCTAGTGTAATCTCACAAGTAGGGTCTGGGAAGGGTAGAGTGTACACAGACCTTACCCCTACCTCTTAGAGATAGAGAGGTTATTTCCAACCGAAGAATGTCTGGTAACTTCTTAAATCAAGAAACGAAAATTTTGGCATAAGACTCCTATGACAGAATTGAAGCATTATCAGTTGATCCAGTAACCAAATGCATGAAAAACATGAATGCTCATGAGATGTCAATCTTATTTCGATCAACACCTTGTATAAAGGGGACTTCTGTTATTTAATACAAGGAAAAAGAGACTGCACACCTGTAATCCAGCTTTAGCTTCATAATTAAATGACTTGCAAAGAAGCTCATAATTTGTCTGTAACCCCATCTGCAATAGCAAAAAGAAGATGTAAAGAGCTTAGGCAAATTATGATGAAAACTGAACTATTGCAGACAGTCGTTCTACCTGTGAGGGTGACATAGTGGATATCAGGTACCTGCAGAGGTTGAAGGATAAGTGTTATTGGAAACAGCTAGTCATTATAAACAAGTGAACAAAAGCAAATATATCTTAACTGTAAATTGTAATGTAGCAGCTGAAAAAGAATTTGCTGCTAGAAACTTTTCAAGTTAGAGCTAAGCATACGTTATTCAGTACGGAGAGGAAAAGGTTGAGAGTAAACTGGAAGTTGATTATGTAACAGGCTAATGGTATATATGTGACAGGTTCCAAAAGAAATTTTCCTGATATAGTGAAATTCCAACATTTTGAGCTGAATTGTTGAATCATCCAATGCACGTATAAGCATGTCCAATACATTAGTTTAACATAAATAGCTCTAAGGTAATTCTTTTATATAAATATAGTTTTCATTTCAACAACCAAGAGTAAAAAATACAGAAATCTCTTGTAGCTTCAATAATTTTTGGCCAGCTTCAGCACTCTAGCATGATGTGCCACATCTTATGACAAGATATGACAAACATAGTTAGACTAAAGAGGATATTACTTTTGGGTAAACATACAAATGGAACCAATTAACGTTAAACCAGATAACAGTGTGTAAATTTGATTATTACTACATGCAGGATGCATAAAGAGAGAGGACAAATATAACAGTTCTCTACAGAAGTAGAAAAACATTATTTACTTATATTCAAGGTGTAGCCACCTAAGCTTATTATGTTGATATTTCATCACCCTAAACATGTAAATGATATATGCTAAACGCACACAAATTGCTAGTATAACATATCAATAGATCACCTTAGTTTATTCCTATAGAAGTTCATTGCTATCATGTTTGCCTTCTGAACTGTTAGCACCACGGCACTCATGTTACTCTGCAAAGTATTGATAAGCTGTCATTAGCACACAAACATGACAAACATTTCTCTCTAGTGCAAGACTAGTATATTCGTGAGTCAAAGAAATGCACTAACAAATTTTCAGCAATGCTGCTGTGCTAAGTGTTTTCAAATTAATTACTTAGTTTCTCTCCACCATCATCATTTTAGGAATCAAAGTGAAAAAAGAAACATTTATTACTAGAATGAGCAAAGATTAGTCCATCACCTTCTGAGCAATCAGCTCAATTAGCACCATTAAGAATTTTCCCAGCCCCTTCCCCTGAACACGATGTTCAAGCTGTAATTCATACACATAAAGAACAGGAATTTCTTCCTCGATGGTGAAGCGGTAATGTACAAAAGCCACAAGATGACCTTTATCATCCATACCGTCTGCATTACACCTTCCTTTCTTTGATAATTTGAGCATAATGTTGGCATCCACATTTGAGATCTCATACACAAATATATAACGAGCTTCAGAGGAAACCATCTCCCTGCGCTTCACCTTCTCTTCTACAGGCCACTCTGTTCCATATGATGCCTCCATATTCACCTGTAAAAGGCCTATACCTTCAGAAAAGAGGAAATATCCCTACGATCATTGATTTGAAGTTGTAGCTAAAACTCTAATCACAATAAGTTAGCCATTTTGCTACCTTGAGTAGATTTTGAATAAACTGCTTTACCGGAGAAGAAAGGCTATCTCCGCATCCCAAGTCCAAGTACACAGACAAATCTAATGATCAAATCAACTATACATTACACATACAAAAATTGAATAAAGTATAACAGCAAACAACATTATACATAACCAATAAAGGTTGTGGTATAGCAAACAACATTATACATAACCAATAAAGGTTGTGGTATAGGATAGATAGGATCCCTCTACCCTTAACTGGAGGTCTCAGCTACTAGCCCCAAGGAAGTATGGAAAACAAGTTTTACTAGTAAGAATCCACATTGATTGACTCCTAGTCCCCACCCCCCACCCCCACCCCTCCTATGCCACCTCCAATAGTATTTGGGTAGATCATATACAAAATGCTTTTAGGCTAATATTTTTTGCTTAACCACCGAGCATAAGAAAATAAGTAAGAAATACACTTATTTTCCTAGAAAACATTTTCCTTAGTACTGAACACAACCCTAATGACTAAAGTTCTTCCCTTTATGGAAGAAGATGACTGAATATGTGTAAAAAGGGTAAAAGGGCCCTTGTTTTTGGACTAATGCAAAGGTAAGCTTTTTTTTTCTCCAACAAACCAACAACCACCAAAAAGAAAACACAAACAAAGATAGAATATGAAGGATTTAACAGATTATGGATTCACCAAAATAATACATTAATGGATATAAAATAAATAAAAATCCGAACCCTTTTTTTTGTAATGGCGAAAAGTTGGGAAGGAAGAAAAAGGGTCTTTCTGAGAAACAGCAGCTTTGATTATCTCTTGCACCTTCTTCTTCTTTTCCAATATCTGCCTTCATAAACAAAGTAGGTTGAACTGTTAATTATTGCTTTGTTTTTCTAAATTTTCAAAAATTGATGATTTTGGGGAAATGGGCAAACGTTAGTTTATGTTACCTCTTTCCTTGTCATCTTCTTGTCTCTGTTATTCTTGGATTTCTTGTTCGACTCTGCGCTCTTCTCAGCTTCCATTGCTGTCTACAATAACATCCTCCGACCTTTCCCAATTCTCTTGGAAGGTTATATATCCATCCTCTCACTTTCTACCCAACATTTTCGAAAGTAGGAGCACTTCAGTACCCAAAATTCTTGAAAAATCTAAATGGACCCTTAATATTTTGAAATGTAGTAGTAATACACTCCCCCTTTCATTTTTAATTATCAATTTTGGACTTTGCACCTTCTTTAAAAAAAACAATGAATAATATGAGAATTTACAATAATATTCAGTGTTAGGTCTTGAGAAATGATTTAAGGATTAAGTAATTAATGTAAAGTTTAAATAGGAAAAACAAATATTTAATTTTTGTTAGTATATTAAAAATAACAAGTAAAAGTTATAATCTATATTTGAAATATTTGACAAGTAAAAGTGATGGCTTCAGTTGCAGTCTTGGCATTAATAAGTTTATCAACTCTTGGAAAGTAATGATTTTTTCACGATTCAACACAAGTGAGGTTGTATTTTTAGAGAACTCGAACAACATAAGTGTCCAGTATTTATTTTGAAACCCTACTAATTCAAAAAGACATGATAATTTCTACTTTAAAAATAAGGCAATTACATTGTTAAGGATGAAGAGGTACATCCCCCACCACAACCTTTGATGGTAATTGGTAATCAATCCTTCAATACTATGTCATAACAGGTGTTCATCAACCTTGTGGCTCGGATCGTTGCTACTGCATGTGAATAAAATGCATACAGATATGCCCTAATATAGTATAGTATTAAAAGATTTAGCTGAAAACGATATCTTAAATTATGAATAGTTTAACATCAAGCATAACCAAAAGAAATAGATCCAAAAATTTTGGTAGGTCACGCCTTTGACAACTCAACTAAAACAAATGCAAAATTTTAGAAGACTAGAATCCATATTCAGACAGGAAATCCCAAACGAAACAAAGTCTAAGCTCCAGGAACCTCGGCTTCTGCCTCAGCCACTGTTTCTTCAGCTGGTCGATCCAACTTCACACCAACATCTTCTGAATAGTCACCATGCACCTGCAAAAAGAAACTCATTAGTAGTTTAAAAAAAAACAGATGTTACTAAAATAAATTTATTGCACATTCAAACTTTGAATTTCAAAGTATCCAAGCATGGTGCTCAATGTAGTGCACAGAAACTGAAAACAATCAAAACTTACCTCCATCAACTTGCCAAGATCGAATTTCGGGGCCTTGAGGATCTTGACTTTGCGAATATAAACATTTTGGAGTGGAAAAATGCTTGAAGTAGCTTTCTCAATCTCTCTACCAATTGATTCAGGGATGAACTTAGCAACCAACTCCTTCAGGTCACAGGAACTTGCTTGGTTTCTCATGATCTCAACCATTTTGCGACGGATCTAACACAATAAGACAAACATGTTGATAAGAAATCAAAAGTAAACCTGCCAGATATTATCAGATAAGCAAATAAGTGAGATCAAGTACAAAATACCACCAACCTGACGGATCTGGCTGCTCTGAGCATAACATGTCCGCTTCTGCTGGTTTGGACGCTTCTTTGTAAAAGCAATGCAGAACATCCTAAGAGTATAGCTATCTGTAGTCTTGACATCCACATGAGCCTCAATCAAAGTCTGCCACTTGCGCACCAGAGACCTCAACTTGTCTGTTGTGAAGTCCATTCCCTGAAGATAGCCAACAATGAAAGTTATTACCTTTTTTTCCAAAACAAAGTCAAATTCCATCCATAACAAGAGCTATTCTCCAGTCTTGTGAAGAAATGATAGTGTAAAAGAATCATCATACATGAAAGTTTGTGAGGACATTCCTCCCTTGCACATCTTCTGCTCTCAGGCGGATCTTCCTGTAAGCCTGATCCTCATCCTTCTGAAGATCAGCCAAACTGACTTCAAATACTCTGTGCTTTAGTCCTTCTGAAGCAATCTGGAGCCAAAATGGGACAAATGCACTTGTTTAAGTAAAACTGGATTTGCAGTCATATAACTCAATATTTAAGAGATGAAGCTTCCACCTTAATATCAAAGAGAGGGAGGAAGAGGGGGGGGCGGGGGGGATGGGACTTGGAAATATAAATCTATACATTAGAGATGAACCTTCCACCTCAAAATAAAATGAATAGACCAGAATAGGCAAACATATATATTTTTGAAGAGTATGTTCAGCAGTTAAAAGTCGTACAAACAGTCTAAACTACAAACAAAATGGAAAAGTTAATAAAATAGTTTGCTGAATTAACCTATCAAAGTTGAAGGAAGAAAACTAGCATCCTCCACACAAGTTCTAAAGCACAAAAATAACTATTACCATACTTCAATTTCAAACTAGTAGGTCTGCTATGTGAATCCCAAGTATCTGCCTTTGAGTCTATACCTACACAGATGGTATTTTGCTAACATGTTACCCAACTATAGTAGGTTAGCACTGTCCCCTTTTTCTTTCCATTAATTTACCCTTAGCTTATCCTTGAAGTGACTAGTAAAGTGAGAAGGGTATTTTGGTTATAGAAAAATGAGTATAATGCTAACCTAGCAATCATGTTGATGCATTAAAAAGTTGAATCAGTTGAAACAATGCAGTTTTAGGTTTCTATCTGTGTTTAGTGACTAGTACTGTTACACTATCTTTTTGCATTCAGTCATAATACTATCTTAACAATCAATGTACAGGTTTCTCAACTGCAACTTGTTTGGTGTGCCTCTCTTTATGAAATAGCCCATAAGCCCCAAGGCATGAAACATAATATAAGCACAAAGGCATCACTTAAGCAAAGTCAATACCTATCATGTCCTACACTAAACTTCAGGGAAAAACTATGCCTTAAGCAACCCTTTAACTACATTCAAAGGCATTCAATATTGCGAGGACTCATCATATATTGACTACTTTTACACTTATAATCATCTAATAAAAAAAACTTTGCACAGATAACCAACCTAACACTCCTGCACAATCCTCTTTAACTTTATCCAAAATGTTAGCTCACATAAATTGAAATGTTGGAACCAGATCAAGTTTTAAAACCTGTATAATCTACCGAAGAAAGAGCAACCACTACTCTACTTCCCCAAACACTTGCAAACAATATACAGCTCAAGGTGCAGATATGTGTTCAGAGTTGAGAGTTGCATCTCTTATATTACAAGCATAGCATACCTCTCTAAAGGATAGTCCGGTTATTGTATTAGATGATTAATCTATATTTGATTGGATTGGCAATTGTTGGTATCAAAATAAGTTATGTGAAAATGTATGTACTAACAAAAGATTTACATAATTACAGAAGTGCAAAAGAAGAAGAAAATGAAAAGAGATTTCGACCTTAGTACCCTGAGTCCTAGTGACCAGGGTTTTGCCAACGTTCTTGATTTCAAAAACTGATGGTGCCTTAATGTCATACCAATCCTTCTTAGCATATGGATCGGCCGCCTTCTTCTTTCCTCCCTTCTTTCCCTTTGATATCCTCTTGTTCTTACTGTACAACAAAGTAACATTAGAATCACAAGACACAGAAAAAGTAACAGATCAAATCGGAGTTAGAGAAAAGTACAGTGGACGAGATATACCCGACAGCCATCTTGAGAATGAGAGATTGGAGCTGCTTTCAGACGGGGGGTGGGGGTTTGGAAGAAGAGGAAGGTGAATCTATATTACTGCAAAACCCTAGTTTTCTTTCAACAACCAACTGCTTACTGGACTTTTTGGGCTTACTTACAAGCCCTGGGTAAAACAAATGGGCCACTAAGTATTGGATTGCTCATTGATTTGGCCCATAGTCATCTAACACAAGTATACTTATGTTCCTTATTTAGGCAATTATTTAGATTTTGTCCTCTTCTTTTTTTTTAAAAGCAGTTCAAATATAATCATTGGATAACGTTAGATTCCGGTCTAATTTTTAAGAGTATATATTTAATCATATGGTAAAATGTTAGACTATCGTCTAGCGATTACAATAACTTACAAGCTTTTAGAATATAGTTTAAATGTTTTCGCATAATACATAGTATTTAATGAGAAATAAAAAAGGAATTATTCATTAAATTATCATCCAAAAAAAATAACTGATGAAAATTCCGATTGCAGACAAGCTCATAGATTTTATGGTTAACTAGCTCGGGAGAATTGTACAAATAGGTGTTTTTTTTAACGTATGATGTGGAATTTAACGTACTAAGTGTAAATATGATTTTTTTAAAGTAAAAGATAAAAATGACCATAAAATTGAAATATAATATCAAAAATATTGAAGACACGAGGATTTAATATCGTAAGAAAATTTATTTTTTCTAAGAATATAAGGGGTAATATGATTTTAAAAATGGATGTAAAGAGCAAATATATTGAAGAAATATAACGAAGGGGAGATAAAACTTATTCGTGAGTGTAAAAAGGCAAATATGATAATTGTCCATTTTTTATTAATTTCTCTGTTTTTAATTTGTTTGTTAGTTTTTACTAGGCACGAGGATTAAACAAATAATTAATATTTTTTGAATCTTGTGGCCTTAAACTGAAGATATGTAGAATGTATCAAAATATTTTTTATTCTTGAGCTTTTAAACATGTCACGTGGAAAGTTAGAATTTTAAAAGTTGCCAAAAAAAAAACATTCTCCCTTTAAACGGATTTAAAAAGAAAATGTGACAAAAAAATTAAAATTTGGAAATATTATTGTTTTTCCTTTATGAATCACTTGGTAGAATAATACTGAATATAGTGTATTAGTAATTCTGAGAATATTTTTTAGGGAACTTTCGCATATAGCCACTCAAAAATAGTTTAATTACGCTACATAGCTATAGTTTGCTAATTATGATTCGTAGCTACATGTTATAGGGAGGAGAGTGGTGAGCAAGATTGGGAGAGGGAGAAGAGAGGCAAGCGAGAGAGGGCAGAGAGTTGGAGAGAGGTGAATCGTATATGTATATTGGTTAGATAATTGAGTATATGTAACTGGTATACATATGCATTTATATATTTGGCGAGCGAGATTGGGAGAGGGAGGAGAGAGGCGAGCGAGAGAGGGCAATAATTTGTATAATTCGCATCTCGTTTGTATAATTCACGGGTATGTTTGTATAATTCACGGATACGTTTATATAATTCGTGTGTTTTTGTATAATTGAGCAATATAAACTCTGGAATTATACAAATTTGATAAAACTCGAAATAACGAATTGATACAAACATAAACATATGAACTTTAAATAGTTATACACATATATTATAGAAATTATGTTATATAAAATCCGAAAACTATACATTTATACAAACTTTAAGAAGTTATACACAAAAGGATTGAATGTTTATGGTGATAATTAAAACTAAAAAACCAAAGGAAATTATCGTCATATACAAATACAAACCATCGTATACAAACACAAATCAAACAAATAATTGTTAGTTGCGAATTATACAAACGTGACGAATTATACAAACTCGAAGTCAGCCCACATAATTAATGGTTAATGTTAGTTGCAAGTAGTAATTATAGCAAATTATACCTTTAATGACTAATCAAGTAGTTTATATTTGCTTAACCACGTAATTTCCCAATTTTTTATTCAGTTTAATTTAGTATATTAAAAATTGTGTTGTCCTTAGTCATGCTTATCTATATTTATATTACTAATATCATAATTTATCATATATTAATTATGATAAGTTATAAATCTACCAAACGACATCTAGTGGGTATACTCTTATATCTGTAGTTACGTGGAATGTGTACCTGTGGCATCTGCTAAATTTGTCATCCAATAGTGGAACCTCACCAGGTCCCGCTTCGTGTAGATTATAGGTTTTGTCAAATTACAATTTTATCACCAACTTCTTTAATTTTGGCTCAAAGTAAAGCGTATTAGTGCGTGTTTAGATTGATTTATTATTAATATTTTTTGGCTCCTAAGCTATTTTTCAATTTTAAAAGTGTTTGCGAAACACAAAAAGTTTTTTTAAGACGCACAAAGTATAAAAATAAAAAAAAATAAAAAATAAAAAAATGAATGTTCCTGACTTATGAAGCAATTCTTTTAAAAATAACAACTACTAGTATCTAAACGTCATGAGAGGCTTTAATCAGATGTGTCTAATGTACATTCGAATCTAACAAATCTTACCTACGAACTGCCATCACTGATACACTTTTTTCTAAAAGAAAATAATAACTTTTTTTTTTTAAATATTGAAAACACATCTAAATTTATCACAAATTATCAGTTTTATCCCTGAACTATTGATCCACGGCTTTAAAACAGTTTTTTACTTGACGAAGTAAACCTTAGATACATCCAAATTTGCCACATGACATAGCAAGTGGTCTCAAACTCTTGTAGAAGCATGTGACTCTTAATAAAAAGATCAAGAGAATGGATGAAAACACCCCTAAATTTGGCGTAAATATAGGGTTGTATTTCATTTATGTTGCAAGAATATCGATAGTTTATATAAGTTCAATTATCAAGTAAGATAATATTTTTAAGATTGTCAATAGTTTAAGAAACTAATAATAATATGTGCCGAATTTAGAAGTGTTTTCCACACCAGGACTGTTTGTCAATATAGATTGTTGGGAAAGTAGATGAATCAAAATTTGATTAAGTTTAATATTTGTTTGTCAATATTGAAGAATAATTTATACTCCGCCAATATTCGAAGTTAAAAGAGGAAGGAAAAAGAGTGACTATAGAAGGTGAAAAACACATGCGGAAGAGCACAATGAGTCCGTGAACCAATGAACAGTGGTAACAGCAATATTCTTTTCATAATAATATAATAGCTAGTAAGGATCGTCTGATGTAATGGATAAAGAACAATAATTTTGAGATAAGTGCTCTTCAATTGTTTGTTTTGGTTACAAAGTGTGGGATAACATATTTCAGGATTAATAATTATGACTAGGATAAGTTATTCCTTCTTGTGGGTGAAATATTAATCCTAGGATAATTTACCAGGAATAAAAATGCAAAATAACAAAAGTACTCCTTAAACCCTCATAAACAAACAAC
The DNA here is from genome assembly GCA_036250505.1 of Solanum acaule. Classification (NCBI taxonomy): domain Eukaryota; kingdom Viridiplantae; phylum Streptophyta; class Magnoliopsida; order Solanales; family Solanaceae; genus Solanum; species Solanum acaule. The sequence continues at coordinate 1,544 of JAJOOR010019568.1, read as the reverse complement.
TTATTATTAGCGAGTAATTTTGTAAACAAACAACTTATTCTTAGAAATTATATCATTGACAAACCAAACAACCAAATAAAAAATAGTTTCAACATAATTAATCTCATCATAACTTATCCCACCATAATTTATTTATCATAATTAATCCAACATAACTTGTCTTCAAACAATAATTATAATACTCCATAAATAAATAGTGATGGTGACATTTTTGACAAAGACACATTTTGGAAAAGAACATTTTTATACAGTAACCAATTTGGATTTATCTCTCTCACACATACCCTTCAAGCTAGTCAGGTTATCATCACTAAACAAAAAGACAACTACTATTTGGGTATTTTTGAAATTCGTAAGAATAAGATAAAAAATGTACTACTCTCTCCGTCTCATTTTATATGATATGGTTTGATTCGACAAGAAGTTTAAGAAATAAACGAAGACTTTTATAACTAGTGATCCAAAATGAATGATGGAAATTTGTGTGGCTATAAATCATTTCATTAAGGGTAAAGTATACATCTTATAATTAAATTGTTACTTAATATAAAAATGTGTCATTCTTTTTGGAACGGACTAAAAATGAAAGCAAGTCATCACCTAAATTGGGACAGACGAGTAACACATTCCAATTAGATAAATTTGTATACATTGATAGTGTAACCTATCGCCTCTACCTCTGCCATGAGCACCACCATTTCTATAGAAAAGTTCTTCTCAAATTCCCATCTATTCTCAATAAAAATTGAACACAATCACTAAAAATTCTTACCGACACTAAAGACACCCCCAAAGCCCTCTTCTTGTAAATTACATTTTCTCCACAAAAATAGAAATACACACACAAAAAAAAAAATAGATTTTAAAAAATAAAATGAACGGGGGTATATAAAAATATTTATTTAAGAATTGCTCTAATTATGAGGTTGTCGCTAGTAGTTGTTTGGTCGTTTATTCTACGTTTTTATTTGAAATTATGATTACTATTTGTCTTGCCAGAAAATCATATTAGAGGGTGATTTTTTTTTCTCGAGGAGATGAGAGGGGGAAGAGGTGTACGAGTGTAGTTGGTTGTATTACACCCACACTAATTGATTGAGAAAAGGGTTTAAAAAGTTCAGTTTCATAAAATTTATGTGTTCAATTGACAAAATTATGAGTAGAATAGTGAGGTTAACGTTCGAACGAGGTATAACGGCTTTTCGGGTTATCCCGCCTTCTAATTTTGGTAACTCTTTAATTATAATTTTCCACATGACATGTTTATATAAAAGCTAAAAGATAATTGCTACATTCTACATACTTTTAGACCACAAAATTCAAAAGTCCATTTCACTTTCTTAAAGTTCACGTCAAATCAAAATTAGACGAACAAATTGACATAGAGGACTACTATCTATAGTACTAATAATGCAGAGCCTTTGTTATCATCAGAGGAGGAGTCAAAATTTAAACTTTATAAGTTCTAAATTTAATCTTTTATATATATAGTAAAGTTTTTCATAATACAATTACATAGTTATTTGAACTAAAACTATTAGATT
>JAJOOR010019567.1:0-18389 GCA_036250505.1 Solanum acaule | reverse complement strand
TACTAGTAGTTTTGTAGAGCTCAGGTTTTTAAAATTCATTTGTTTTGAAGTTAAATAAAGTTTATCACTCTATTTTTCAATAAATTGTTTGCTGCTATTATTATTGAGTTTATGGCTTATTTTATATATATATATATATATATATTTTCTTTTTTAAAAAAGGATAATAAAGGATAACATATATATGTATTGCCTCATAAAAATATAATGATATTAAAAACTATTAAGAGCAAATATTTGTTATTGGAGATTGAAGATTAATTAATTGGGAGGACATGGCTTTGTGCAGTAGCATTTGGAGTTACTATCCACTCCAAATTGAAAGCCCTCATTTCTACAGGCAGTTGCACATTTTGCATGTTCTACACATGGTCTCTTGAATGTATGGCTTGATTCTTTGACAAATATTTGTCTTTAAATTTACGGGTCGCCAATACTAGAATAATACTAAATAGAGTATAGTAATATTATAATTGTTTTTTATCTATTATTTGGTTCAATATATTAAGGATAGTACTGTCACTTATCAAACTAATAAGTGATAGTTTAGGTATGAAACTTACACTCTTAATAGTTTAGGTATGAAACTAAAAAAAAAGAATAACTTAGGTGTGTTTTTGACACTTATCTCTAATACATATATATTAGATTTTCTAATGCCAACCTGTTAAATGTTTTGTTAGATTAATCTAATTGGAGCAAATCTCTGTTTTTATTTGTTTAGCAATTAGGACATCTCAGATCTTGTTCAGTCACGTGATGGCAGCATTAGTGTGTAGATCTAGTTAACTAAGAGGCACTTGTTATTGTTAAGTGCAAATTGCAGTGTTATGTGAACATGGGCTGCTCGTTGCAATATTATGCTTTTATGTATTATTAATAAATATAATAACACTCCATTCGTCTTAATTTATGTGACATTTTTTAGATTTTGAAATTTAAACAAGTCTATTTTTTATCGTAAATTTTTCATATATCTTTGAAATATTTTGAATTGTAAATTATTGTGACTTATAGAACTTCTTATGTAGTTTATAAATATATAAATTTCATTAAAAAAATTTGAAGATTTTGTTGTGCAAATTTTTGATCAAATATAAACTGTTTGACTTTTGAAAAATGAAAAGTGTCACATAAATTAAGACATATATTTATGTACATATATGCGTATTGAATTTCTTGCATTAAATGAGGCACTTAGATTAAAAATTTGGCTGATTCTGCTCCCCATATTATGTGGTCCATCACTCTTATAATTTTTTCAGTCTTTCTTAGTACCTAGATTATGTGGTCCATCACACTATTTATTCTTTAATTTTGACTCTTGCTTAAGCTTTGTTAATTACCATCCACGTAGGTTCTTTATAATGTAGTAATTAATATCTCTCTAAGTACATATTAAGGGGTTTGTTTGGTAGAGTGTATTAAAAGAACTAATTAATGCATTAGCTTTATGTATTAATAGTACCTTGTTTGGTACATTTTTTCTACATATGCATTAGTTATAGACTCTATTGTATATTACTACTAATACATGAAAATATGTGGTACTCCCTCCATTTCAAATTAATTGAATTGTTGAGACATTTTTCATTTTTTAAATTAACTTAATTATTTAATTTTCGAGACTACTTTTAGAATGTTATTTCAATTTTACCTTTCATTAGTTAGTATTGAAATTAGTTATTAATTAATGTTTAGTTATTTTAATCATAAATTTGACAATAATTAATAAGGGTAAAAATAAAAAGTTATGCCTAATTTATGTCTTAAATCTTCTTTTCTTAAAAGGTGTGAAGCACCTCAATAATTCAATTAATTTGAAATGGAGGGAGTATTAGTAATATGCAAAAGGATTTAATGCATGCATTAACATGGTTAAAGACCTAATTGTTCTTCAAAATCTTTTTATATCTTTTCTATTATATTTGTGGAGGGTATCTTTGTAAATTGATATTTTTTTAAAAAAATTATGCAATGCATGCTAATACACCAAATAAGAAATAATGCACATTACTAATACACTTTATTTAATATTATTCTTATACACCCGACCAAACGACCCCAGTATTATTAGACTTTTTTTCGAAGTTCAAAGTAAGTAATTTTTTAAAATTCAAGTAAATTGCTGGACTTATTTTTTCTTTTCATATTTACCTTTTTTTAAAATAAGGTTCTTAACTACTTCATATCTTTTAAGACAAAAATTTAGAAATAATCAAAAGAATAATAGTAAAAAATTAATTTTTAATTTTTATCCTTGAATTATTTTTTTTCAAATAATATTTCATACATATAGACTAGTGGAAGTAGTTAAGAGGTGGGCTAGTTATTGATTCTTTAATGATCTACAAAAGTAGTTAAACTTCAACTATATAGAAAAAAAGTCCAGATTAAAAGTTGCATTATAAGAACTACCTTTTATTAAAATAATAAAAATGCTACTACTAGATGAAATATAAAATCAATAACCAAAATATTTCTTTAGCACAATTAATCATATGGTTCAACCATAGATTTTAATTTAATAAAATGAGGCTCTTATTTAAGTATATACGTCAAGAAAATTAGAAGCGTATTAAATTTGAATTTGTTTTCTCTAGAGTTGAAGTTCAACAATTTTAGAAGACTATTAAAGTACGTCATCTGTGGTTTTAAGTGAAAAAATATGTGATGAAAAATTAAGAACTATAATAGAAATATTTCTTTAGCACGATTTATTATGACTCTACCATATATTTTAATTTAATAAAATGTGGCCTTATAAAAAAATTATTAAATATTTTTAGTATATACTTTAATAAAGTTAGATAATTATTAAATCTGATTTTTTTTTCTCTAGAGTTGAAGTTTAATTACTTTAGAAGGCCATTAAGTAGAATAAATATGTGATGAAAGAAAAATAGGAAAATTATATCTAAGAGTGTAAATTTATCCATTTATTTTAAGGAAAAATTTAAATTGACCTCTTGCATTTTGAGAAAGTGGTTAAATTTACCTCAATTCTTTGTTTGTAGTTTGTACCCTTATCTCCGTTAGCACGGGCATATACGAATAAATAACTACAAGGCTACAAGGATTGTGGGGAGTGGTAAGTACTCCATCATCCTTAACTAAGATGTCTCGGGTTTGAGTCCTCTTGGATACGCAGTTGTCTATGATAGAGAGTGCTTTACCCCTCAATGTGCTGGTGTAAATTTGGATTTAGTTGGACTCCAATGTGGGTACAGACACAGTTTGGGAAATCAAAAAAAAAATCTCCAATGTTCCAATGCGAATTCGGACACGTAAGTTGCTCAAACTCAGGTGTGGATCTAGAGGTCGGATTCTCTATGATCTAAATTTTAAGATTTTGGGATATGAGTCCATGTATGGATATGGATGCGGGGATTCGACTAAAGATAATTCAAATATCTAAAAATAAATTATAAAACCTAAATAATGAGATATTATGTGGAAAACTTGAGGAGAAAATATTGATAAAGAGGAGAATCTTGGAAGGAGATAAAAGGAAAAGGAGTGACAATATTAATTTATATATACAAGGTATTTTATTTTCTTCAATTTCTCATTAATTTTTGTTTTGATTATAAAAATCATTGTATCTGTTCTTGAATTTGGTCAAAGTGACCCAACACAAAGTACCCTAAATGGGTTGACCAGATTGGGTATGGATCCCACACCCACATCGTGTGATATGGATGCGGCACTGAAAGTGAAGAGTCTGAACTACTTTGCCGGACATAGGGGGGAACCAAGAAAGTTTTGATCCTATTAATGCAGGCGTTGCCATGTGTTTTGTATTTGAAGTTCAAAGTAGTGATTAGTGAACATTAAGTTAAATACCGGCTGAACCATTCTTGATTGCTAATCTTGAATTTGATGGCAACTTGATTATATTAAGGAATACTTAATATACAAAGTCAAAAAAGCAGTCTTAGGAGAATTATCTTTACCAGTTTTTTGCTCTATTCTTTATTGTATATATACAAGAAAGATAGTCTCTGCTTGTTTCTTTCCTTATTGCCCATGCACATAGTCGGCTTAATAGTTTTGAATGAATCAACTTTCAAGGTCAGCCATGCCTTTTAGTTTTTTACCTTTTGGGTTTGAGGTGCAGGCGAGGGCTTAGTTTTAACAACTTTCGTTTTATTTAGATGCAACTTTTTGCAACTAGGTATCTTTAAGGAGTTGGAGATATTAGTTTAGAAGTATATACCAATCTCTTTATAATCTTCAATTGATATTGCATACTGTTATTGGGAGATACTATCTCTTATATCTTCAATTTATATGCATACTGCTTTGTTAAGTTCAAATTAACCTCTTTCTCAGATTTGTTTCATTTGGGATGTATGATGTTATCTTCCTTACAAAAAAAAAAGTTTTGGTACCGCAAGACTTAAGCGTCTTTGATTGGAAGTTCATGTCCTTAGATGTTGTATTCTGATATCTATTAGTCAAATTTCAAAAACATGAATAGTTTGTTATAATCATCTTATTGCAGGTTACTGAACAATGGGTGCAGGAGGTCGAATGTCCACTCCTTCTGAGGGCAACAAGTCTCAGTCTGATGTCCTCCAAAGAGTTCCTCATTCTAAACCACCCTTCACAGTGGGTGACGTCAAGAAAGCCATCCCACCCCATTGTTTCAAGCGATCTGTCCTACACTCTTTCTCCTTCGTTCTTTATGACCTCGTAGTAGCCTTTCTCCTTTACTATGTTGCAACTAACTATTTCCATCTCCTCCCTTACAATTTATCCTACGTTGCCTGGCCGCTTTACTGGATCTGCCAAGGCTGTAATCTAACAGGAGTTTGGGTCATAGCACATGAATGTGGTCACCATGCCTTCAGTGACTATCAATGGCTTGATGACACTGTTGGCCTTGTCCTACACTCATCTCTCCTTGTTCCCTATTTCTCTTGGAAATATAGTCATCGCCGTCATCATTCCAATACAGGTTCAATGGATCGTGATGAAGTATTTGTACCAAAGTTGAAGTCGAGTATGAAATGGTTCTCTACTTATCTCAACAACCCACCAGGAAGAATCCTTATACTTGTTGTCCAGCTCACTCTAGGCTGGCCTCTATACCTGATGTTTAATGTTTCAGGGAGACCCTATGATCGGTTTGCTTGCCATTTTGATCCCAATAGCCCTATCTACACAGATCGTGAACGCCTTCAGATCTTTGTATCTGATGCTGGTATATTTGCTGTACTCTATGTACTTTACACTCTTGTGGCAGCAAAAGGACTTGCCTGGGTTGTCTGTGTTTACGGATGTCCATTACTCATTGTGAATGGATTCCTCGTATTGATCACATATTTGCAGCACACACATCCTTCATTGCCTCATTATGACACATCGGAATGGGACTGGTTGAGGGGTGCTCTTGCTACAGTTGACAGAGACTACGGAATTCTCAACAAGGTATTCCATAACATCACAGACACTCATGTAGCACACCATCTGTTTTCAACCATGCCACATTATCATGCAATGGAAGCTACAAAGGCTATAAAACCAATATTAGGTGACTATTATCAATTTGATGGGACATCAATTTGGAAGGCCATGTATAGAGAAGCTAAAGAGTGTGTTTACGTCGAGACAGATGAAGGTGACCAAAACAAGGGTATCTTTTGGTATAAAAACAAGCTTCATTAGACTTTGCTACTAGATCATGAGCAAGGCTGGTAAGTTTAAGTCCCCAGCTAGAAGGGATTTGCTTCCATTTTCTTGAAATTTAGGTTTGTTTTGATCGAAAGTGGATTCCAGTTTTCGTTAAGTAATTTTCGTTATTTCACTGATTTTAGACAACTGTGAATGCTGCTTTATTTTCCCAAGTCACAATGTTTTGTGTAAAGGGAAATATGCCTAACATATATTTCAAGACACCATTTAAGTTCCATAACAATATTTCATACTTTTATCTTCCGCAATATTCACATTCTCTCTGCAATGGAAAAAAAAGGGAGCCGACTTGACTCGGCACAACCTAATGATACATCCAATACCAATGATTTGTGCCTAAAATGCGTTGCTAGATCTCTGCTCTAGATAGTTATACAGGCAACAATGAACGTGCTTTGACCCCGGGTGTGTGGAAGCCTATGTGAACAAGCACTGAACGGTGTGAACAAACACCGGCCGGCTTCTTGCCGGTGTGCGTTAGTGAAGCTAATAGTTCGGAGTAAATGATGAGTGTTTGCCCTTGATCTATGCGGAATACCATGAAAGAAAAAAAAGACTATAGTCTGAAATAAAAGTGCAAGCATATGGAACCACATATAGATAATGTTGTTCAAAAGAAGAGAATAGATTTGAAAGTAAAATAAATACCAAATTACTTTTGAAAAACAGTTAAGTTCCGTTAGGGAAATGACTTACCAATCTCAAAAAAATAACACTACTGAAAATTAGTACCCTTTTAGTCCAATATAAATCAATTGTTTAGTTGTTGTGCCCTATTTTTCTTGTGAAAGACAGATCATTGATGCAATAACTTTTTTTAGGTTAAAAGAGAATTGAAGAGTTGCCACATAACAAATTAAGGTGCGTTAGGAAACCATTCCAATAAATTTGTGAATTATGTGGGAGAATTACGTGAGAAATAAATTTGTGAATTATGTGGGGGGTACTTATGCATTTTCCCTTAATTATTAATTAAAACGGCTAGGTGATAGAGAATTCAAAATTTTATTTAAGACAAGTAAATCAAATATGCAAGGTTGATTGTCAATTTAATTAACACAAGTTTAGATGTTAGGATAATTGAACAAACTAACTAATTAAATAATTAAAATGAAAACTTTGGGTAGTGGTACTTTCAGAAACGCGTTGACTTAGTTTAAAAATTAAGAATTCAACCGGGTAATTTCTTTTACTTTCCGCTAGTTATTCATTTATAATTATAAATTAAAAATCAACATGTCTCATCGAAATCGAACATTGAATTTGATAGAGAAAATGAATATAACTTTAACAATTGAATTTATGTGAAGATTGAAAAAGATAAGTAAAAAAGTTAAAGGATATGAAACATGGAAAGGAAAATATTATAACTCGAAAAAGTTGATTAAATTGTTCTTGGTGAAAGTGAAGAAACCTGTATCACCAATTCGATATAAGAACCTGGTTCTTGTAGTACTTTAACATAACTTCGTAACACACAATAACAAAATTTTATTGGAGAAAGCCTCCTTACTCAAGGGAAGAAAAATCATGACCTACATCGTGTAGTATTTTCAACAACTTCTCACTAACTTCAAAGAGCGGCTTCATGTTACAACTCTATAATCTAAGGGACTAACTCTAGTACCTCAACTCCAACGATTCACTATAACTGTTATATTTACTGTCCAAAAAGTCACAACAACCTCCTTGTTACAACTCTCACAGACTCACTTTCAAACTTAGATTTATTACAACTCAATAATGATCATTCCAAGTTACTTTAACAATAAACTAATTTAGAATGAAAACCTGACTCTAGTTCTTCTTTCTTCTGTCATTGTACGCTCATTCTGCCACTTCTTGCCTTTTGCTGAAAACAACGATATTCATTATGTGCAAAATCTAAAGTTTCATTATTCAACTTTCTCCTTTTATAGTCATCCTGTTTTGCGCGTCCTGAAAACCCTAATTGAGTCCGAAAGTGGCTCTTCAATAGATCGGCTACTCCTTATATAGAACCTTACGTGGATTTTAATTTATTCTCACGCGACTTTACTTTGATAATCATTTTTAGAATCTGATCTGCGTTGTCAATCATCAAAATCTGTTTTTGTTGAATATTGACTTGCCATCAGAAAATATGACTGAAAAAGTCTCTTTAGGGTCGATTCTGCATATAAATATTGAATTATATTTGCTACAACCTTTTATCATTTTTAGGATGAATTTTGGGTGTGTATATATATATATATATATATATATATATATTATTTTTTCATGCAATACTAAGAGCTAATTCGCTGTTAGCAGTAAAAATTACTAAACGTTTGAATTTTCTTGAACAAATTAAACTAATCATGGATATGCGATCCTTAAACTCACCCAATCGGTGTTCTAATTTGGTGATTAATTCATGTGAATAATGATATACTTTTTTTTAATGATTTTCTTTTTCCCAATCAATTTTTTTTATTACATAGGCAATAGGGGAAGGGGAAATTGGAGAGGGGATAATTACAAGGTGGAGAATAGCTAGGACCTTCACCAACAAGGTGAAAGTTTACATACCCAAATAATTGGGTATTATCAAACTTCCAAATTTTTTTATTGTTAACAAGAAGTAAATCCATACCTGGATATAGATGAAAGGATGCCAACAACCCCGTCGATAGAAGATGATCAATACATCACATTTTCAAAACATCATTCAGGCTTATACAAAAAAGCTAGTAAATTAGAATGTAATGTTGATATTCAAATAATGTTGTTTTCATCAAACAATTTGAAATTATCGGTTGATTTTCAAAATGTAATATAATGCTAAATAAAAGTACTCATCTTATTGACTTGAAACAAAGTGAGCAAGATCAACAACCGTATTAAGAATTTTGAAATAAGCGATAATAAAATGAGTACTTTCACTTACTATTATATCAATATTCAAAAAAATTGATCAATAACTACTTATAAATAATACCGATGAAATTAACATTATTCCATCATAAACATCAAATTCACTAGTCTTTTGTATAATCATGAACAAGTTTTGAAATGTGACATATTAACACCTTCATTTATATATAGATCAATATTTTCGAAGTAAGGATGTTTATAAGAAATGAAATATCAAGATTATTTGTAAGCATCACAATATTTTTTTACGACGAAGCATTAACTTTCTAACCTAATATTGTACTTAGATCAAATATTTTTCATGAAAAAAACTTTATAGAAGCAAAATGAAACTGATATGATATTTGTAATGAGATATGAACTTTAAATTTAAATAGGTAAATTATAGATCAACTTACCTAATACTAGGCTAGCGTTTGACCATATATTTCCAAATATTTTGGGTAAATTATTTTTTGTTAAAATTTTGCCATGTGTTTGACCACAAACTTCTAGATCTTTTTGGCAAGTCATTTAAGGGTGAAGTTTTGCCATGTGTTTGCTACAAATTTACAAATATTTTTGGCAAGCCATTATTGGGTGAAATTTTGTCATGCGTTTGGCCATAGATTTTTTTGGGAGATATATTTGACTTTTGTTTTAAGAAAAAAAAGATTTATACCTATAAGTTCTAAAAATTTATTAAAAATACTCATAAGTTTGTATTGTCATTTTATAATGAAAATATTTCATGAAAAGCAATGACAACGAACATAAATAATATGAGTTCGAAAAAAGAAGAAGAAAACAAAATGGAAATACCATTGATTTGTATACGAAAACTACTGTTACTACTTGTAATTGGAAGTGACTTCGGAGAGTAAGCTCGGATAAAAATTGTATAAAATAAATATATAACGGTATAAATTTTGTACAACAAACTAGGAATGAAATTTAGTCTAAAATTATAAATGTTGGGTGTTTTATAAAATATAAAAGTTTTGGATAATTTTTAATTTTTTTAAAATTCGCGAATACTAAAATCTGGCTCAAATTCTATTTTTTTCTAAAACTTGGAAACTTGGGATAACCAATTATATGACCAAACACTAGTTACCAATTTTTTCTAAATTTTTCCCAAATATAATTTTCTTACTTTTGGATTACTAGGTTATGATTAGTAAATGAAAATGTAATTGGAAGGAACAATAGTTAAAATATCAAAATCTTCAAACATTATTTATAGCAACCAAATCAAAGTCTCAACCTATCTTTGATTAAAGGTATCCCATGAGATTAAAGTTTTATTAAATTTAATATTCCGCTAATATTATCTAACTTCTGAATACATCTCTTGTATTTTAAGATATAAGCACTTACACCATTTATGTTATGAAAATATCATACACTTATACTCTCTATGAGTTAAAGTCATGACTAAATATATTAGTAAAAGATTGAGTAAAATTATTAATGACACAAATTACTTAATAGGATATTCCAATTATTATTAGTAATTTTCTCGCACTTAAATCATACAAGTTATTTTATTTTTATTAAGTTATAGTATTTTATTATATAATATTTAAAGGTTTGACCTAGTCATTAACAAAGTGGTTGAAAATCACTAGATCTATGATTTTTCCTATCTTCTACCATTGTGAATAGAGTTATCTGTTACTTATTACTGGTATAAGGTAACATATATCCCGTGATATTAGTTAAGATACACATAAAATTGACTTGGTCACCACAATTATCAATATATATATATATTCAAGGGTGTGACCTAGTGATAAAATAAAGTGGGTTACAAATTACGAGATCTGTTGAAATAAAATTTGAGTTCGATTTTAAAGTTTAACATTAACAATACTATATTTATTAAAAGACAAGTGAAAGAATGGAATTATGAATATAAGCACACAAATATATATTTATATACAACTACACCTAATTCATTTTGAAAACTTTGGGCAATGGTACTTTCAAACACGCGTTGACTTAGTTTAAAAATTAAGAATTCAACCGGGTAATTTCTTTTACTTTCCACTAATTATTCATTTATAATTATAAATTAAAAATCAACACGTCTCATCTAAATCGAACTGTCACCCTCCGAGCCTACATTCTGGGCGGGACTGGCACTCGAAGACCATCGCTGGCGCTAAGCGAACCCTTGGTCTGACTTACTTAACTCATCGAAAGACAATATTCATATCTATAATGATCAATGAACTTAACTGAACTGAATAATAAAATAGCTGAGAATGTTTTAAAGATTAAACATTCAACTTGGCCAAAAGTGGCAACCCAAGTCTTAACAATAAGAAATGATAATGAAAAGACTCAAAGGACTAACATCTGACTGTCTATGAAGCCTCTAAAACAACTGAGATGGATGTTGGGACAAACCCCACAACATCCTAATGAACTAACTAGAAAACAATGAACATAGATCCTCCGGAATGCAATGAGGCTCACCGACTGACTCTGAACTGCTCACTGGATCAACGGGGCACTGGAATGCCGATCCTAGTTACCTGTGTCTGCATCATAAGACGATGCAGGCCAACTGGCATCAGTACATTGAATGTACGAGTATGTGAGTTGGAATGCTAAAACAACATAGGCTTGAAGGGAATCTGAAAGAAACACTTACCTTGGCTCTTCTCAACTCATGAATACTTAACTGAACTCATTTCAATATAATACAGTTTAAAACAAGTGCAATATAATGTCAACTTTGTGTATACACAAGGATACAACATAACTCTGAAATGTATGTAAAAATACAATAAACTGATGTATATAAAAATACAATAGCTTTTGTGGGAGTTTCTCTAACCGACAACCATCACATAAGAGTTATAGTGATGATACATCGATCTACCTCACGCTGCCAGCGTATCGTATACCCGGTCAAAGGTATAGGACCTGAACTACTAAGTGGATCCACTAGTTTATTGTGAAAAGGGTTCATCTAAAAAGTATGACCCTTTTCTACCCATGGTGGCTACATGGTTTATGGCGGCAGTGAGTTGGATGAACTCTCCCCAATATCGGTGCTCAATACTACTCCCAAAATATATTATCTCTTTATGTTTTAAAAACATACTTCTTCTGTGATTTGAGATTTGTGCTCAAAAACTTAGTTCAAAGGCTATCTTGGAAATCTCAGTTTCCCTGCTTGCTTCATTTAGAAAGCTATTACTCTTTTATGAAAACTATCTCGAAGGCTCTTTGGAAAACTCAGTTTTCGTTCTTATTAAAATGTGAAAACATTTTTAAATATCTTTGGGAATACATAGTCCCCATATACTTCTTTGAAGAAAAGAACTTCAACTTTACTTCTTTACTGAACTCAAAACTTAAGTCTTAGAACAAAGTTAAAACATTTGTGAAAGACTTTGGAAAACTTTAAGAACTTATCTTAACTTGACTCTTGACTTCTTTTGACTTTGACCTTAACTGATCCTTGAATTGAATTATGGATTCAAGGATTAAGATTTGTGACTGGAAGGATATCATGATGTTTAGGAATGATTCTAGATAGTTAAATATGAGAAAAGACCGAAAATCAATATTTGAAGGTGGGTTCGCGACGCGGAGCATTAATTTAATTTTGGTTCTGAAAACGTCTTTTGAGGCAGAACACCTCGTGTCAGCTCTGCGATGCGAAGCTAAAATATTCAAATCTGGGCACTAGGCACGCGACGCGCGGCCACTCCTTAATTTCGTTCGAAGAAATTTCTTCTTCGTTTTCCAACCCCAATTCACCCAAACTCGGTTCTTTTTCTCAAATTACTTTTAGATACAGATACCCAACAAATGTACATAAAAACCTAACTAGAAACGACCCTATAAAGCGACATAACGAACTCAAAAACTTCCCAACTCAGTCAAATTCAAGAACAATATATGAACTCAAGAATAGGTATCAAGATCATCAATATTCAAATGCTTTTAGGAAGAATCCAAACTGAAATAAATATGCTTGGCACGTGGGAGAACGATCCCAACGTTATGAGAGCCTCACATACCTGATAGAAGTAAATCCTTGGTGAAACACCAAGTTCCTTGATCGATCTTGATGAATTCGCCCTTTTCTCCTTCTTCTTTTCTCTTCTCCTTTCTCCTTAGCCCTAGAGTGAAATCCCAAGTTCTAAAACTGACTAAGTTCTGAATTGACCCATATTAAAATCTTAAAATCGGATTGAAATAATAGGGTAGTGAAAAGACTAAAATACCCCTTATATTTTCGAATTGGATATTTCCTTAATCCAACAACCCAACTTCTAAAGGGCATAACTTGCTCATACGAACTCGGAATCGCGTAAATTTGGCGGCGTTGGAAAGATAATTCCAAGAGCTTCCCAAGCTTATCTGGAACGATACCTAACTCATCCTGAGCTAGTAGTTATGGCTGTATCAAGTTGATAAAAAACTCAACTTTAACCTACTTACAATTTTTCCAGATTTCCTTATAATTTCCAAAAGTAACTATTTCCAGATTTTAAACTTCCTTCTAGTTCTTCCTAGTTGCGAGATGTTACAATATCTCTCCCTTGGGAACATTCGTCCTCGAATGAGATTACTCTTACTAGGCTAAGGGTAGTGACATCAAGTTCAAACACCCAACAAGCAATTGCAACAAATAACATGCTTACTCATAATTTAAAGAGCCTTAAGAAGAAAATTAGTACCTTGATCTGCACTCTCTTTAGATTCAAAGAGATGTGGATATCTCTTCTTCTTATCCTCCTCAGCTTCCCAAGTAGCTTCCTCAACAATTTGGTTCCTCCAAAGGACTTTGACTGATGCTACCTCCTTTGTTCTCAACTTGCGAACTTGGCGATCTAGAATCTGAACATGAATCTCCTCATAAGATAAGCTATCCTTGATCCCATTATTTCCAGTAGATATGATCAATGAAGGATCTCCCATGCACTTCTTCAGCATGGAGATGTGAAACACCGGATGAACCGCTGCAAATTCCTGTGGTAGCTCCAACTCATAAGCTACATTTCCAATCCTCTTGGCTATTCTATAAGGTCCAACATACCGGGGACTAAGCTTCCCCTTCTTACCAAACCTCATAACACCCTTCATGGGTGAAACTTTCAAATATACCCAATCATCTACTTCGAACTCTAATGCCCTTCTCCTAACATCAGTGTAGGATTTTTGACGACTCTGTGCCGTTTTCAAACTTCCTTGAATCACTTTTACCTTCTCCATAGCTTGGTGAACTAAATCTGGTCCTATCAACCATGCTTCACCAGCTTCAAACCATCCAATAAGAGATCTGCATCTTCTCCCATAAAGAGCTTCATGTGGAGCCATTTGGATGCTAGCGTGGTAACTGTTGTTGTAAGCAAACTCAATGAGAGGTAGGTGATCATCCCAATTCCCTTTGAAATCAATCACACAAGCCCTCACCATATCTTCTAAAGTCTGAATAGTGCGCTTTGCTTGCCCATCAGTCTCAGGATGAAAGGCAATACTTAAGTTCACCTTTGAACCAGTAAATTGTGCACCTCTATCTGAAATAATGGAGAATGGTACTCCATGAAGTCTTACCACCTCCTGAATATATAACCTGACATAATCTTTTGTTGAATGGGTAGTCTTTACAGACAGAAAATGGGCTGATTTTGTCATTCTGTCGACAATCACCCAAATAGAATCGTGTTGTCTGCGAGACCTTGGTAAACCTGTGATGAAGTCCATATTAATCATCTCCCACTTCCATTTTGGAAGTTCTATATTCTGCGCCAAACCACCGGGCCTTTGGTGCTCAACTTTCACTTGTTGGTAATTTGGACACTTAGCAACAAACTCTGCAATTCCCTTCTTCATGCCATTCCACCAATACACTTCTCTCAAATCGCGATACATCTTTGTGGAACCCAGATGAATGGAATATCTGGAGCTATGAGCCTCCTCTATGATCCTCTTTTGGAGTCCATCCACCATAGGTACGCACAATCTACATTGATATCTCAATACACCATCTCCCCCTTGTTCAAAAGCTAATACTCTTTGCTTATGAACATTTGCCTTTAAGTCTAGCAAAATGGGATCTTGGTCTTGCTTTTATTTCACTTCTGACACTAGTGATGATTCAGCCTTATTCGTCACCACTATTCCTCTTTCTGTGGAATCCATAAGTCGGACTCCTAAGCGTGCAAGCCTATGCACATCTTTTGCTAACTCTCTCTTTTCTTCCTCAACATGGGCGGTACTACCCATAGAAAACCTGCTCAAGGCATCAGCAACAACATTAGCCTTACCTGGGTGATAAAAAATACTCATGTCATAATCCTTGAGTAACTCTAACCACCTTCTTTGTCTGAGATTAAGCTCTCTCTGAGTGAACACATATTGAAGGCTCTTTTGATCACTGAATATATCAACATGAACACCATACAAATAATGACGCCATATCTTCAAAGCGAATACTACATCAGCCAACTCTAAGTCATGGGTTGGGTAGTTCTTCTCATGAACTTTCAACTGTCTGGAGGTATAAGCTATAACTTTGCCATTCTGCATTAAGCACAACCAAAACCAACTCTAGATGCATCACAATACACCACAAAACCTTGAGTACCTTCTAGTAAGGTCAAAACTGGGGCAGTAGTCAACCTCTTTTTCAATTCCTGAAAGCTTTTCTCACAAGCTTCAGACCATTGAAATTTCACTGTTTTCTGAGTTAACTTCGTCAAAAAGGATGAAATAGACGAGAACCCCTCTACAAACCTTCTATAATAGCCAGCCAAACCCAAGAAACTCCTAATATCTATTGGAGATGTGGGTCTAGGCCAATTCTGTACTGCCTCAATTTTCTGAGTATCAACTCTAATTCCATCACCAGAAACTATGTGGCCCAAGAACGCCACAGACTTAAGCCAAAACTCACACTTAGAGAACTTGGCATACAACTCTCTATCTTTCAAAGTCTGAAGAACTATTCTGAGATGACTAGCACGATCTTCTTCATTCCTTGAATAGATTAGTATGTCATCAATGAAGACGGTAACAAACATATCTAAATAAGGTTTGAAGACTCTATTCATAAGATCCATGAACACTGCTGGTGCATTAATCAAACCAAATGACATGACCAGAAACTCATAATGACCATAACAGGTCCTGAATGCTGTCTTGGGAATATCACATTCCCTTACTCTTAACTGATGATAGCTTGATCTGAGGTCAATTTTCGAGAAACAGGAAGCACCCTGAAGCTGATAAAAAAGATCATCGATTCTCGGAAGAGGATACTTATTCTTGATGGTAACCTTGTTCAACTGACGATAGTCTATATACATCCGAAGGGAACCATCTTTCTTTCTCACAAACAAAACCGAAGCACCCCAAGGTGAGACACTTGGTCGAATGAAGCCTTTATCTAAAAGATCCTTTAACTGCTCTTTCAACTCTTTCAACTCTATTGGTGCCATTCTGTATGGTGGAATAGATATAGGACGAGTATCTGGAAGAAGATCTATACCGAAGTCTATCTTTCTCTCAGAAACTCTTTTACTACTGGAACTGACTGAATAAGAGGTACCTCAACACTTGAGTCATTAACTCGGACTAAGTGATAGACAAACCCCTCAGAAACCAATTTCCTTGCCTCAAGGTACGAAATGAAACGACCCCTAAGCACTGCTGAACTGCTTTTCCACTCTAAGATTGGCTCATTTGGAAACTGAAATTTGACTACTGGGGTTCTACAATCAACTAAGGCATAACAGGCATGAAGCCAGTCCATACCAAGAATGACATCAAAATCTACCATGTCTAACTCAATTAAATCAGCCATGGTACTCTTGTGATTGACGGAAATGGGACAATCACGATAGACTCTCTCTGCTAGAATAGACTCACCAACAGGCATAGATACATTGAATGGTTCACTAAGTTGCTCAGGAATAACATTAAAATTCACAGCAATATAAGGAGTTACAAAAGATAAACTCGCTCCTGGATCTAGCAAGGCATAAACGGTAAAGTCAAAGACTTGAATCATACTAGTGACAACATCTGGTGAATCCTCTTGCTCTTGGCGACTGTTGATCGCGTAGAGGTGGTTTGCTCCTCCGCCAGTATCAGAAGTAGCTCCTCTAGGTGCAACTTTGTCTGGTGGAGCAACTGAAGAAGACTGAGCTTTATTGCCCCTATTACCATTTCCCTGCTTGCTCTTTGGACACTCTCGCATGAAATGCCTAGTCTGACCACACTTGAAACAACCAGTGGAACCCTCACGACAAATACCTGAGTGGTTCCTACCACACTTGGTGCAGGTAGGAGACTTACTAACCCCTGGCGCCACACTACCCTGGGAATAAACAGGTTTTGCTCTGAAGTTCTGATTATTGTACTCACCTTTGTTCTTAGGTACAGGTGTACTAGCAGAGATGGAGCAGGTCCCTTCTGTTTCTGTTGAAAGGATGATCGGTTGGCATTACTCTTCTACTGCCCGGACTAATTCCCTGTCTTAGCCCTCTTGTTCTTGAATTCCTCTCCGTCCTTCAGCTTCTCTTCCTCTACTTGCTGCACATAGACCATCAACCTCGAAATGTCCATGTCTCCAATAAGCATTGCTGCCCGACCTTCTTTGCTTGATAGGCGGCCCAACCCAGCAAAAAACAAGCTCATTTTACTCCTCATGTCCTTAACCATCTTTGGAGTATATCGGGATAGTTGGGTGAACTTCAACCCATATTCATGAACGCTTAGATAATCTTGCTTAAGGGTGAGGAACTCACGTACCTTGGACTCTTTCAGTTCTCGGGGAAAGAAACGCCCTAAGATGCCTCTTCAAAATATGCCCAACTCGCAGGTGGTGCATCCTCAGCTCTACCCCATTTCCATTGATCAAACCAGGTCCTAGCAATATTTTTCATCTGATATGCAGCTAGCTCAACTCTCACAGTATCAGTAACATGCATCACATTGAACACCTTTTTTAGTTCGTTAACAAAGTTCTCTGGATCCTCAGAAGTGCTTGAACCAGTGAACCTTGGAGGATTCATCCTTAAGAATTCACGAATCCTTGAAGTGTCAACCTCTTCTTGTCTAGCTCCTCTTTGCTGCCCAGCTTGGTTAGTCATAACTTGACTGAGCATTCTTATAGCCTCTCTGAACTCAGCATTGGTGACTTCTCCCTGAGGTTGCACTTCAGGTGCATTGGGTAACTCTTGTTCCTCAACATTCCTCCTAGCTGGACGACCTTTGACTGCTCTTCGTGGAGGCATGATTATCTGAAACACGCGCAGGCATGAGTTAGAGGTAACTTTTTAAAGATAAACTCTAACGCACGAAATGAATATGAAAGAAGTGAAGGAATTCCTAAATGTTGCAGCCTCCTAATTATAGATGTGGTGCGCTTCACACCGATAACTAGGACTCTACAGAAACGGCTTCATAGACTCCCTATGACTCTTGAACTCTGTGCTCTAATATCAAGTTTGTCACGCCCTGAGCCTACAACCTGGGCGGGACTGCCACTCGAAAACCATCGCTGGCCCCAAGCGAACCCTTGGCCTGGCTTACTTAACTCAGCGGAAGACAATATTCATATCTATAATGATCAATGAACTTAACTGAACTGAATAATAAAATAGCTGAGAATGTTTTAAAGATTAAACATTCAACTTAGCCAAAAGTGGCAACCCAAGTCTTAACAATAAGAAATGATAATGAAAAGACTCAAAGGACTAACATCTGACTGTCTATGAAGCCTCTAAAACAACTGAGATGGATGTTGGGACAAACCCCACAACATCCTAATGAACTAACTA
>JAJOOR010019566.1:0-13874 GCA_036250505.1 Solanum acaule | reverse complement strand
GGAAAAACGATCAATGGCAATACCGCCTGCAAGGTTACCAAGAACTCCACCGACAGAAGCGGCAATCCAAACAAATGACTGGACCTGGCCTGATGAAGAATTTTGACTATTTTTGGATGATGAACTAGGTGGTTTTCCTAACTCTGCAACCATGGCATCATTGGCAACCTCAACTACAGAAGCACCCAAGTTTCCAAGCAAGAGATACAGAGTGATCGTAAAAAATGAAATATTTGAAGGGGAGAGGAATATAGCAATCCATGACACTGCCTGCAAAAATGCTGCACCAAAGTATAATCATGTGAGCCCAAATGCATATTAATTGGTATGCCTACAGTGAACCACAATAAAATGCAAAATGACTTATTTCAGGAAACCTTATCTTCCAGTCAACCTCCATTACACAATGGAGAAAACGAATTAGGAAACTCTCCTATTCTTTTCCTTCTCCTCTTACTATAAGAATACTGCATACAATTCTTGATAACTTACTCATTGATCAAACATATTATTAGTTCCCTAATGTTGAAGTTAGAACAATGAATTTTGCAATTTCATATTCAGTAAAAAGGACAATCCGGTGCACGAAACATCCCACGTTTACCTAGAGTTCAGGCATCTTACACTAACATGAGGGTCAGTGGCTGATTCCACATGTGAACAAAAACACCTAATTTCTGGAGAATCATACAAGAATCTATAGAAAGTAAATACAACCTCCAGAACAGATAACTTGGCAGAAATTCATATTTCTTAAGGACACCAAATAAACATAGAATCCAAATAGAACATGAAAGTATGGCTATGTATCACTAAAAAGATCCTCTCTTTTTTCTAATTATGCATTCAGCGCATGTCCTTAACCCCAACCTGTTTACAAAAACAATATGTACATGGAACAAGCAAGTTATTTTCACTAGCAATATAAGAGAGAAAGTGTATGCACCTCCAAAGGCAATGTAAGGAACACGATGCTGCCCAAAAATGTACAAAGAATCAGACAGAATTCCATAGAAGGGCTTAGCCACCATTGGCAAATTGGCAGAACACTGTAGGATCTGTAAAGTAGATGGGTCAACCTTAAGGCCATCTTTTAGAAAGAAATTAACTGCCATCCAAGGGAAACACCTGAATCCCTGCACCAAGAACCCTAACCCTAACAGCAATTTCCTCATCCCTTCACTCCCATTACCACCACCCCCTTTTCTTCTACCTCTTTCTCTGATAGCCTCAGATGATGATACCATAACTTATTCCTCCTAAACAAAAATTACTGGGAATCTTTGATTGTTGGTACAGTAAGGTATCAAGAACCCAAAAAGCTGCTACCTTTAACAATATTCAATTTTTTACAGCAATTAAAGATGGTGAAATGGGTATGATTTCAAGATTCTGTGTGAGATCCAAGAGGGTGGATGGTGGCGGAGAAAGCAAAAAAAAAGAGATTTTTTTTGGGGGAATGTGAATTTGGGTGCCAAGTTATTATATACAGAAAGTTCGCGAAATCTTGGTCAGTTGCATATCGAAGATTCGTACTTTAGTGTCTTTCCTATTTTATCACTCTCTTTTCCTATTTTAGTATTCCTTCCGTCGTATTTTATACGCCTCTGTCCTTAATTACGTGTTCACTTTATTTTTTTAATTCTTTCTAATTATTTTTAATAAATAATTGAATGTAGAAAGGGGATCCTAAACTAAAAAGGTGTCCATGACCCCCTTTAAGAGCGTATAAGATCGATTCTAACAAATTAAGAAAATACAAATTATTTTTACCTATTATATCCTCAATTAATTATTTTGAAGAAGGTACTTCTTGAAAATCTTAAGTTTTTAATTCTCACTTTATTATTAATAGGGGAAAAATAATAAACTTACTATGTCAATAATTATTTTCTTAATAAGTGTGTCAATTCAAAATGAACAAGTAATTAGGGACAGAGGGAATATGAGTTAGTTTGACTCGACACGAATTTTAAGAGAGAAAGACTTTTGAAATCAGTGGTCTAAATAAGTGTTTAAATTAAATTATTACTTAATGTAGAAATATGTTAATTCTTTTTTAGACGGACAAAAAAAGAAAGTAAGTTATATAAAATGGAACATAGAGAGTACCATCCTTCACTTGTATATGTTTTTTGTCTATATTTAACGTGAATTATTAGCTTCATCTCTGAACTATTAACAGATTAAAAACACTTATTTACTTGACTAACTGGATTTAAATCCACCCCAATCTTGTAACATGAGTGAAATACACCCTTAAATTTTTGTCAAATTTAAATGTGTTTTTAGCACTTCTCTCAATTTTTTTTTATTAAGAATTACATAGTTTGAGACTCACTTACTATGTCATGTCGTTAATCTGATATCTAAGTTTAATTAGTCAAGTAGATGAGTATTTTTAAAATCGTCAATAGTATGTGAACGAATCAAATTATTTGCGTCAAGTTTAGAAGTCTTTTCAATATTTATCTCTAAAAATGACAAAAATAATCCTTAATATTTGAAGATAGATTCAAAATAATCTCTGAAATTATAAATAATAGATTACACCTCAAAAATTTATACTAAATTAAATATAAGAAAATTATACCTCCCATTAATCCCCTTTTTCATAATTTATTTTAAATTTAATATATATTTAACAAAAATTAAATATTAACTTTAATAAATTTAAAAAATCAAATGCATATTTAAGACACCATTATGATTTGTGAATATACCTTCAAATATGAGTGACGACATGAAATTAAAAAAGTGAGTAAAATGTATAACAAGATCTCAATTATTAATTAGTGGGCACAAAGTTAGGTAAAAAGTGACGATGGTTGTGCTTTAAGCATGTTACACCTCGGACCACACTTACATAAGCATTTCCTTCATAGGGTGGTAGTCTTAATTGGATCATAGCTAGAGAAGCGAAGTTATAATTTAAAATTTATAAATTTTTAGATGTTTTTTTTAAGTTGATAAATTCTATATTTAATAATTTATTCATCTATAAAATTAGTTTTTTAGAGAAAAATATAATATTTAAATAATAGCTATTGTATTTTGTCGAATTCACAAACTCTACACTAGCTCTGTCTTTGATTATATGATTTCTTGGTTTATAATTATTTAACGTTTCATAACATTTAAGCAAAAATAAGTAATTTTTAATTATAAAAATAATTTAATGTAATAAAATAAAAATTAAGTGTTTGTTTATAAAATTGTCTTAATATAGTGTAAAATATGATAATATTCGTAATAATGTTGTTTGAAAGATATCTTTGATAAGTAGTTTTAAATGCATTTGTGAGACTCTTATAACCACTTTAGATTTGTCTAAAGTAAAATGTTAGCATTTCACAAGATCAGTAACTAATTTTAAAAATGATATAATTCATTATATGTTTCATACTTTTTTATTATTGTTTTCAATATGATTGTGTTTTCTTTTTCAAATTAGTGTTACCATCATCTTCTTCTCATTATCTCATAGTTAAATTCATCGCTAAAAATTTATTTGCGACATTCAAGACAGAAAAAAGTAAAAAAATAAATTAACATAATTTTAACAAAAAAAAAATGGTAATCAATGACATCACCGAGTTCTATCAACATTAGTTTAGCTAAGGGTTCGAATAGATTAAGTTATTTTTCACTTCGTAATATATTTGAATATCTAAAAAAATTAATATTTTACGCAGTGGTGAAAAATTGAGAACAATTAAATAATATGAGAGTTTTAAAAATTTATGTAAGCTATTTTAACTTTAAATATATCTAAATTATTCAACATATATATATATATATATTAATTCTAATTTGAATTGTGATTATTACAATGAAAATTTAAAAATATTATGTAAATTATTATTGTTCCCTAAAATATCATGTAAGTATTTATGAATGAAAGAGATGTATAAATATAAACCTCTACATAAATTTTTTTCTTTAAGTCAATAAGTAGTCATATTTTTTTATCTAGTCACACTTGAAAAAACTTCTCATAATTTTTTCAACAATATTTTTTCTAAGTAAGGAACATGATACATAATTTAGAGGATAGCGATATAAGTAATCTTCTTCTTAGAGCTATTTTTACTACTGGAGCTAATCATTCAATAAAAAAATAGTAGTATCAAATTTAAATATCTTATTAATCATAAAGTTCCTTTTTTTTTAGAATTATCAATGAGAATTTTTTTTAGAAAGAATTCAGATTTTTTTTTTGAAAACCTCTTCTTTATAATGTAACTTTTTAGTTGTTTTATTTGGTGTTTTATATAGTTAACTTGTAAATAAAGTTTATATGGATGACAACTTCTATAATTAATTTTTAATTTATATTGCTTGAGGTTTTTAACATATTTAATCATGATGTTTTTTAATGTGTTCTATGATTAAAATTTTTAATATGTATTTTCTATACTAATTAAATAAAAATACAATTTTAATTAGAATATTTTATAATAAATATATAAAATAATTTCTTGTTATAAAATAAGTTTTATAGTAAATGTGATTGATGTTTGTTCTTTTTCGTAATTTAACATTCAAAAAGCACTTTTTAAAATGAAGACAAACATAATATGCAAATCAAATATTGAGAAAAGCATTTTATGAATGAACTAGCCTAACACAAATTATGTTTTCTCGAAAATGCTTTCTTTGAAAATCTGTATGTAAAAATTGCTTATCATTTTTTATCGCTTAGCCAAACAATGCCCTAACAAAATTTACAATTTAACTAAATTGTTCTTATTTATTATTCAATCACTCAATTGAATATCCTTTTTTCTTTTAAGTTTTACCCCGTGATACTTATTATTTTTTATTTAAAAAAGTAAAATAAAATAAAAATTATTTTATCTTAATTTTTTAAAATGACAAAATATTCTAAATCATTATCTATACGATTAAATTCTTTTCAAAATATAGTAGAAAAAAGTGTTTCAAATTATACTATTTGATTCTAATCTATTTTAAAAGTATAGAGATATTTGAATTGTTTGTAGACAACTAACAAAATCAATGAAAATCTCAGAAATTATTTCAATATTGAACCTTCGATTCCGAATTAAATGTCCTTATATAGCAATCTTTTGTCTCGTGGTTGATAATATTAATATTATAATACTTTACTAGTGTTTGCCAGGAATAATTAGCGAGCCGTTACATGTATTTTTTTTTTAGCAACAATTAATTGAATCCTCATCCGACCGTCGTGCTAATAAGCGACGCCATTGATGAAGAATTCTGGTATTTGTAAGAAGATTAGGGTTTGATCCGACTGATAATTTCAAAAATGGATGAAGCGAAGGCGTTGGCTCAACAGCAGCAGCTAATGATGCAACAGCAACAACAGCAGCAGCAGCTACTCTTATTGCAGCAGTTCCAGCGCCAGAAGCAGCAGCAACAGCAGGATGCCATGGCTCGATTCCCTTCGAACATAGATGTTCATCTCCGTCCTCAGCAGCTCCTTCATCGTCCCCTTACCCCTCTTCAATCACAGAACCCGAATCCAAACCCTAACCCTAACCCTAGCTCTAGCAATAACCCGTCAAGCCAGATCCCCAATCAACAAAACCCGGGTACTACCCAACAACAACAACAACAACAGCAGCAGCAGAAGTTGACACGGGTTGCCCCGGAATCAAATCGGGTGGAGCTCCAGATGGCTTACCACGACGCTTGGCGAGTCTGCCATCCTGACTTTAAGCGACCTTTCACTTCTCTTGAAGACGCTTGCGAAAGGTGCTTTCTTCTGGCCTCTTACGATTAATTTTTGTAGATTAGAAATGACTTTTGAGTAGATGAAAAAAGTAGTTTTTGTTTCCAAAGTGAAAAATGATATAGTTATGTTTGGCGTGAATACAAATTGAAGTTGTTTTTGATTTTTTGGGAGTAATTCGGAGTGAAAAACAGCTTTTTTGGTAGAAAAAAATCATGGTTTTACTGGATTTTTGGACATCTATGTTTTTCTGTTCTCAGTGGGATACATTGGGTATGTTGTTGTAGTATTTTTTTTCTGTTCTCGTGTTATTCAAAATGTCTATGTGTACAACTTCTGTATTTTTAGCTGATCTATGGGAAGTTGAAGGCTTCCAAATTCATCCTCATGCTTATAAATATTGAGAAAAAAGATATTATAGGGGTAGGACAAGGCAAAGATGTGAGTAGGTATTTTCATATTCCATGAACATGTACTTGTACCATTTGAACTTAAATATGCAATTAGGGATAGGTTCTAAAATAACAGTGCATGCTTCCATCTGTGGTAGAGTCCTTGTTCTTCATATGAGATTATGAGCAAATATCCAATTGCGGAGAAGGTATGCTTCTGTTTAGGAATATATTGCAGTTACATTGTAAAGAATTTGTAGTATCCGTATATCCGTTTATGGTTATGTCTTGTTATATTGTAGCAGATGTAATTTATATGTTGTGTATGTTACTATTGGTGTGCTCACTATGCTAAACAGGTGATTTGTACTGTTTAGTAAGAAGATCCAAGAAGAGTAGCTTCCATGGCCCTTTGAAGTGCCCTAGTATTTTTATTAGTTACAAGTTGAAAAAAGGCATATGTTTTGATCTATTTATCAACCCCCAAAAAAGAGATAATAATGTGCGAAGTTGGAGCACGTGGTTCCAAAAAAATAATCACAACTCACTCCCAGATTAGTTATTGACTATATCAATCCCTATATTAATATTCAGAGGATTCATTATAGTTAGACTATGAGCCCGTTTGGATTGACTTAAAAAAAAGTAGGGCTGGGCATTCGGTTATTCGGTTCGGTTTCGGTTTTTTTGGTTTTCGGTTCTTGTACAACGTGTACCGAACACCGAACCGAATTATTTCGGTTCGATTCGGTTTTTGTTAGTTCTGTTTTTTTGTTATGGGCCTGCTTAGTGGGCTTTTAAAAATTTAAAATTATACAATTTTTTTGTTTGATTTTTCAGTTTAATGGGCTAAAAATAGTTACATTGCTATGTCATATCAGCTGCAATATTCTGTAAAATGCCCTATAGCTGAAAGCTGAAACATGTACATTTCACACTTGTACCACTGCTGCTATAAACGAAATATTATTACATATACATGTACCACTGCGGTTATAAAATAATGTTATAAGCTGAAACATCAAGAGCCCACCTCAAAGAAGTATACTTGTAACTGTAAAATGCAAGATGTCCCTAAATTAATTGGACATTTATTTTAACTAACAACAAAATGAAAGAAGAAATATTGACAATACCTGATGGTGATCGCCGCCTCGCCGGTCGCTGGTGGTCGCCAGCTGCTGCGTGATGCTGGTCGGCGGTCGCTGCTGCGTGGTGCGTGCTGGTCTGCCGGTTGTTGGCTTGTTGCTGATTGCCGGTCGCTGGAAGACGTGGAAAGTTGGACCGTGGAATCAGAATGTGCGGATGCTATGCCTATTCCTAATTTCCTATTCTACTAACTGCTAAGAAATTAGAAAAGTAAAAGGGTAAAGTTTGACCTAGTTGATTTTTGCCTATTTATTATTTGATATTAATAAAATATTAATAATATTATAAATATAATATAGGCCAAAGTCATCTGCTGCCCCTCAAAGTTGTCCTCATTATTCATTTAGACACCTCAACTACATCTAGTACATATTGAACACCTCTACCACCCCAGATTTGAACCGTCTAAGCATTTTTTGCCTACGTGGCAAATCGTTTGTGATTCACTTTCCATGGGCGCGTGAAGATGCCGAAAAAACATTTTCCTTTTTATTTTTCCTGAAAAAAGTACATTTTTTTTTATTGACCTTGACATTAATTAATAAAGAAACCAAAAACAATTAACTAACAATTAAAAAAAAAAGACGTCTTCTTCCTAGGAACAACCTCAACAATTTCCATCCACCATCTCTGTACTTACCGGTTACCTCCCATGTCACCCCACCCCACCAACTTTCTCTCTCTCTTTCTCTCACCCTCTCCAACTATTCTTCTGTTTTTTCCTCTTTTTTCAGGTTTTAAATATTTTGGCGAAACTCCATTTATTTTGATGGAAGAAAACTGAATCAATTCTTTTTTCGGCAAAAGTTTGTTATTATTTTTTGTAACTGTGATAAATGTTTATTATCGAAAGAAGATGAAGGCAATGGGTAGGAGGTGTTGTCAATGCCGATGAAAGGGAATGAAAGAGTGGGGAGATGTTTTATTTGTGTGTCGACGTCGGCGGAAAGGGGTAAAGAAGAAGATGAGAGGGTTGGGATGGGTGGGTGCGGGGGAAGGGGGGCGTTAATTAAAAAAGTTAATTTTTATATTCTTAAAATTCCTTTTGGATTATTTAAATAGAACTTTTAAAAAATTGAATTCAACCGCCACGTGTCGTTGTTTTATTGGTACACCTGCTATGTATTTGCGTTTGAGCTACACTCAATTTTATTTTTCAACTGATTGACATTTTGTGTCTAATAGATATAAATTTTTTAAGGTTAAAGTGTTCAATAGGTACTACCCCTAGTTGAGGTGTCTAAATGAATTATGCGGACAACTTTAAGGGGCTACAGATGACTTTGGCTTATAATATAATATATTTCGGTTTCCAAATAGTACAAAATCAAATACCGAAATACCGAAAAATACGGAAATATATACCGAATACTGAACCGAAAACCAAAATACCGAAATAATTCGGTTCGGTTCGGTTTCTCGGTGTTTATGCTCACCCCTAAAAAAGAGTAGCATTTAAGTCAAAAATACTAAGTCAAAATAAAATAAAATTAGGGGAGGCCTACTTTTGGTTTTTAACTTATTTTAAGTCATTTTAAGCTTATTTTAAGTTATTTTTAACCTTGTCAAACACTTCCTAACTTATTTTAAGTTATTTTTATATTTGCCAAACATTTCCTGAAGTTTTTCTTAAAGGTAGGTTTGACCAACTTTTAAGCCAATCCAAACACCTTCTATGTCACCTCATCAAGTGGAGTATGGCACTTGATAAACCTGCCTGTTGGCTGTGTTCATTTGTGGTTTTTTTAACAAGGTCAAGTGTTTTTTTAAAATGGAATTGTATTTTTTGTTGTTGCAATTTTGATGTAAAGAGGCCCTTTGCAGAAGATGTAGACTCTGCAATTGACATTATTGGGTCACTGTAACCTGTCCAGGAACAGGTGTTTTATCTTTTGGGGGTTCCTGTGACTATGTTTCACTTAGCATAGTCTATGTGCTGAGGGGTACTCTTTTGATATAAAATATATTACTTCTTCCGGGAAAAAAAATCATCATCTAGAGTCATCGAGAAGTACATGCTGAACCCTTCAAATACTCCTAAATATTCACTATGTAGCAGAAGAATCACTGAACTCCCTTTGATGACTGTATAATATACATCTTTGCACCTATTTAAAGTAGCTTCAAGCTTTAATAGGCATAAGAGGATGTATTTAACATACTTTCGTGTAGTGCTCTTTTTCTTTTTTCATGAGCTGTCCAGATGAAATATAAGTAGGTCTTAATTATTTCTTACTTCGAGACAAGCCATGGAAATACATGAGTTTTTGTCACTTCTTAAAAGTATGTAAATTGCTTGAAAACCGGTGTTTAACTTTGAACATCCTCAGCTGTTGTAATTGCAATAAAGAAGCAGAGCTTTTACTCTTCTTTTTGTTATTCTATCCTCCCGTTCTCTATCTCCTTCTTTTAGGGGAGATAGTATAGACAACTGTTTAAAAGGACTCTTTTATTTGATGGAAAGATGGGCAACGAGGGCTTTGACAAAGGTTGAGGGACTTATGACTTGGGTCACAAATATGAGTCTTGTGCTATGTGAACTAAGCCTAGTATTTAAGTGGAAAAGGGAGGTGGTGGCCATTACCCCTGAGTTTGGAAGGCTGCAATTGGTCCTAAGTGTTTTGTTCAAACGGATTTCACAGTCATAAAAATAAAAGATTTGACAGAAAGATGCCTTAATTTTTTTATAATTTGAATTTTTAGTGTTTCAGGGTTGTTTTTTTCCTTTTCAATATAAGTTCATGATAGAATGGTTTATCTAATGCTTGCCATTCACAGCTTTATCTCCCAATGGTAAACACTGCAATGACTTAACAATGATTATTGAATCAAAGAACACCAACTCCTCTTTTTTTGTTAGAAAGTCTAGTTATATTTTTGAGAAAGGTAAAAGTATATTAATCATCAGCACAATCTTTGTGCGGGAGCCATATTTATAAATTGCAACTACAAAAGTGTTGCCTTTTTCTTCTTACAGGCTTGTAGGAATTCTAATAGAGTTTCAGCTTCCTCTATATAGTTTTCTTTACACTAAAAATTAAGTAACAACACACAATTAGAAAGTCTAGTATTTCTAGCTGAGATGTATACTTCTGAGGAGTGGTATCATGAAAAAGGAACTCCAAAGTCCAAACTTTTGTTTCATGAGAGATGGTTTTGTGACTTATAAAAAGAACATCTGCATATATCCATTTTCTTGGCTCCAGTTCATAGAAGTAGGCTGGGCCATGAGAATCTCTCTCTCTATAGCCAGCTTTATTGGTTGTCAAAAGCTACTCCTGACCAACTAGATGCCATGTTGCACATCGTAGTATAAATGTATATTCTGTTGATGTTTATACTTTATACCAACTAGCTAAGATCTTAGCCGTCCTTTTCTTTTTATTTTACTGGAATTAGTATGTGGATTACCTATCAAAAAAGTTAATATAAAAGGCATCTCGCCGATGGTATTGACTTCAGACTTTTCCTTGTGTCATTTTTTTTAGGCTTCTGCCTTACCATGTGGTGGCAGACTATGAAGCAGAGGAGGATGATAAGATCCTTGATTCAGACACCAGTGGCCAAATGCTTTCTCGTTCACAGCAGTGGGATCACAACATTGCTGTGAAAGTTGCAGAGTTTACTGCAACATTTGAGAAACAAGTGCTTGCGTTTAATATAATTTCCCGCAAGAGAGATGTTGGAGAATTCCGGACCGAGGAGAAACTCATGTTAGAGCAGTCACTGTTGCAAGAAGAGAGGAGAATCCTGCTTGAATTGAAGACAGAGATGGAGGCCAGGCAAAAGATGGGTCGAGAGACTCATGATCCTAATTTGCAAATGGCAGCTCTTGTTCATGCAGAACAAGCCCGTGCTGAATCACAAGCTCGTGCTGAGATGATGAACCGAGCACCAATACGAGCTAGTGCACTTGGGCCTAGGGGGAGCAATATTCAAATGGGTAATGATGTCGGTGAGCACGGACAGGAAGTTAGCCCTGATGAAATGATCAACGGCTGGGGCAACAATGGACATAAAGACGAAAAGGAACCATCGGAGGACTTTTTGAATGATGAAGAAACTGATAATGGAGATGTAGGTACTCAGAGTGAGTGGCGTGGAGGTGGGGAGTTGGATCTGAACACAAGATGAATCATATAAGACCTATCAGTGTTGGCATTTTCCATGTGAAAAGTGAATATTTGTGTCAAGTTTAGCCCACCATATACTTTGGTGCATTCTGTTACTGATTCTACACTTGAAAGTTGGTAGAAGCTCACCTATTAAGATTAGGATGACTGAAGATAGTTTTATTGTGCGTACACTGGAAATGAGTTATGTCCATCTTTCTGTGATCTACAGGAAAAATGATTTCACTCCTGATATCCAGATATGCCAAAGCTGCATTTCATGGTGAAAATGGCATGCCAATGCCTTCTCTGTTGTACTGTAAAGATTTGGCACACCCGGTGAAGAACCCCCATTCTTCTCGCCTTTCCTTGACAGTCATTACTTTGTCAATAACGTAATTAACCAGTTTGACATCGGGGGTGCAAAGAACGATTTGACCTGCACGGTATTTTAATTTTTTAAGAATCTAAGTGAATGAAACACATCTTTTTTGGGTTGGGTCTGTAGTGTTCGTCTCTTTCTTCTCTCTGGAAATTGAACCACTGTCACTTTTTTATCCGTACACCTGCACAGACCATAGCTCTTTTTGCAGATTCTTATGTATAACTACCACAATTGTTGTTTTGCTGTTCAGCTAGTGAAATAGTCATGTCCCTGAAAACACGGGTCACTATTCAAGAACACAAGCTTAAAAGATGAATGAATATGAGCAGCAAGGAAACATTCCTCTCCATGACTCTTGACAACGGCCTCACGGATTTCAGCAGTGCAAAGTCTTTCGGAGCTGCAGCTCTGGCTGGCTGTTCTCTGGTTGTAGCCATCTGCAGATTTCTCTCCACTGTATATCACTTGATTGTGAAGTGAATTATCATGATGTATCTTTGATTGTGTAATCAAGTTGGATGGAGAATTATGTACGACTCTAATCAATCGTCATTATTTTGTGAGATTAATTGATTTTCTACTCTACAATAACGTAAACTGGCAAGTAGTGAAACAACTGTGTTTTTGCGTTTCGTTCACTGTAGTATGCAAGGAAACAAATTTGCATTCCTTCCATGCTCTTTGTTCTCTAAAATGACCAAATTATAAGTGTTGAAGAACATAATTTCAGATTGCATTTTATTGAGGTCACTTTGTCCGGCACTCGTAATTGTGAATTCAAGTTCTGGTGGAATCGGAACCAACAATCAGAGCTTAAACCGTCAAAGATCGACTTGCTCATTGCATCTGAATTCGCTGAGCCACAATTTCCTTTACTTATATGTTTGCATAATTTCTCTTTCGCAAGAGGTTTCGTGTTTGCAGCACGTCCTTCTTTTTACATCTTGAAAATGCCATTAACCCATTCCATACCCCAATTCAACGAAATACTAGTTGTTGTAATTAGAAAACACAAGCTAACAGACGCACTGTCACAACAGGAAAATCTTTCTACTTTCATCGTTCTCGTGTATAACAATTATGCAGTATGCAATAAGCAGGTAACTTCAATATAAATCTTCTCTAATTTTCCTTTACTTTCTGCATGTAAAAAGTTAGCTCACAGAGAGCAACATGAATGACCCCACAGTTGTATATGATGGAAGTTAGCTCTGAGACAGCCTCCACGACCCATTGAAAATCTTGATCAATCAATATTGCTTAGAATAGTTGCATCAGCCTCGGCCATTGAACACTGCAATGACATAATAGCCTTGCTCATCAATTTAATTTCATTGCTGCAAATGATGCTGCAACATCCATTGCCTCGTCAACTTTTGATACATCAGTTGCCTGAAAGGAAAGAAATTTAACCATCATGAATAGAATAGTAACAAGCAATGTATAAGCAACGCAAGCCATTAAGGCAAAAGATGAATGTCAAGTTTGACAATTCCACAATGCACATCATTTGCTTCTATTTCTTCCCATTAAAAAACTTGAGATGTATGCAACGCAACCATCACAAGTAGTAACATATCAGTTTTTAAATGAAACCTGCTTTGTGCAGTGTGCAAATATTTACACAAATACTGTTAACATGCAACTATTTTAAGCGAGAAATTGTCATTCCAAGTCAAATTCCTAACTTTTTTCTACAACTATAGAAATAAGCAGAGCATGAAGTTAAGTCAAAATTGAGTACAAACCTGGCCTTGGGCGAGACCACCTTTCCCTCCTCCGCCCTTACCTCCCAAGGGCTTCAAAGCTGCATTCAACCAATCTTTAACATTCAACTGCTGGCACTTGTCACCTTTCTCAGGTACACCAGCACAGACCAAAACTTTTTTTGCAGCTTCATCTTTGCTAAATACCAGAACTGCCATACCCTGTTCAGACAATGAAACAGTCGTGACTTTTATATATAAATTACAAATTTTAGAGCAGAATACGAGCACAAGTTTAGCAGGTATGAGAAAATAACCTTCTGCTCCATGACTTTGACAACTGCTTCACGGACTGCAGCAGTGTCCAAACCCACGCCAATCTGCAAGATGCAGTATGCTTTTCCACCA